>JAANSM010004814.1:0-10827 GCA_036850725.1 Orchesella villosa
AGTAGTGTGAATACCTAAATTCAAATGTATGTGACAGTAAAAAAAGGACTCATTTCATTTCAAGATTTGCAGGTTGTGGCGTGTGTACATGTGAATGTTGACTCTTCCACCGTGGTTAATGCGGTTCATGTATAAAATGCACTTTTCCACTATATGATTTTCCTCAAAATGGTTATCTTTATCTCTTGTGCTAAATGCAAAGGGAAATTCTCAGCAAATCATATGTACATAAAGGTTTATAAAGAATGTGTGTGATACGACGAATGTGTAAAAGCATCTCCTAACGAAACTGGCAATTAAAAGCGTGTGGGGAACTTTTTTGGCTTTTGATCGCATATTCAGTGACAGTGACAGAGAATTTGATCGTTTACTCTATGAATAATATGTGTTTTCCACACCATGCGTATGTGCGTACCCTTTAGGCCTTATACCTTCTATATTTTCCAAGTAAAATTACTCCCTTACATATTTTGAATGTATACATGTACATTTGCTCATACTCTCCTCACAATCGTAAAAGTTTTCAAAAGAGCTTATTGATCAAGAGTCGGATGACGATGGGAGCATAAGGTGACATAAAGACGGGTTAAAAATATGTTGATTTTCTATGATAGAGAAATGGATAAAAACGGCATTTAGCTTTCTATATCCACCTTTTTATTGAGTTATTGAGGAATGGCAAATAAGATTGATAGATATTTCTAGCTTGATATGTTAAACAACAAACAGTATTCAACTATTTTATGTGCGTAGTAGAGTTTATATAAGAATAGTTTGTACTTTACATATGTATGTTTGTGTGTGTGGCGAATTAAATTTTCCGACATGAGCAAATACAATCCACTATACACAAAAGAAATTTCTGTTTTTGTATGTGTCACAACTACAAATCTTGGAAATTCCCCACCATTACTTGTTCTTACTTTCCCTTGTGGAAAAATAATACAAAAAAATATTTTCATCTCATATTTTGACTTACATTCATCTCACGTCGTCGTATACATATATGTAAGTATCTTTCTATGAACCAGGGGGGATATACATCTGTAACTAGAGATGTAAAGATGTCTGGTATGTGTACTTTTTTATTATTGTGAATGAAAAAAGGTAATCTAATGCACAGACACATATTCCATTCTGTTTTGTAATAAAAAAGGTTGAGCCACAAATTGTGAAAGCCAAAGGAAATTCCCCACCATTACTTGTTCTTACTTTCCCTTGTGGAAAAATAATACAAAAAAATATTTTCATCTCATATTTTGACTTACATTCATCTCACGTCGTAGTATACATATATGTAAGTATCTTTCTATGAACCAGAGGGGGATATATATCTGTTCTGTAACTAGAGATGTAAAGATATCTGGTATGTGTACTTTTTTTTATTATTGTGAATGAAAAAAGGTAATCTAATGCACAGACACATATTCCATTCTGTTTTGTAATAAAAAAGGTTGAGCCACAAATTGTGAAAGCCAATATATATTTTAAATTGTGAATATTGTCTAAGAAGAATGTGGAAGAAATCAAAAAAGTTGAATTTATTTCAGTCTTATACACGGCCAACTCCAGTCAACCGACACCATCACCACCTACAAGAGTGATATACCCACACCCACATGTTCTTTTTATAAGAAAAATAATACTCCCGTTCATGTGCATGCTATACGTACTGATATACCGTAATTATTGTAAGAAATGTCGTCCCGAAAGAATTGTTTAAAGCGGAAGAAAGATGAGCTTTCGGCTTTGAAACCGATTTAGTTATCATAGTTGAAATACAACAAGAGAATATTATGATGATATGTTTTAGAGAGAACAAGGATTGAATAAAGATCCAGTCTTTTTAATATAAAGGCAACGGTAGTATTACGTATGTTATGAATAGGGCCCGGATAAATATGCTGTATAAAATGGCAAAATATGCATGCTGGTATGCTCTTAAAATGACCAAAATATGCTGTTAAATATGCTGTAAAAAATAATATGCCGAAACAAACTGGTCTTAAAGACCCTATTTTCATCTATATCGTGCACATCCAAAAGGAAATTACCATACAATTACCGATGCCAAATATATAAAAACATCTAAATCCGGGGTCTAGTTATGAATATGCATAAATGTATAGACTGGCTAAAGCAGATAAGGATTTATAAGTTTTCTTGCGCTTGGATGTGCTACTACATATTGGAATAAAATTTATATTCAAATAGGGATAATCTGCCATGAATGCATATAATTTCTGTAGTCCATGCATCATGCACCACATCATTTTCCAATATTATTAAATGGAAAACGAGAGTTTCTCTCACTCATCGTCAGTGCAAAATAGTACAGATATGACTGATGAGAATCTGATACTTGCACAGTATGTAGTGATGGTATATGGGAAAATACTTGGTTTATGTAACGATGTAGAAGGCAAGGGTATATACGTACATTTCTTCTCTATACAGAATACGTTATATAGAAACCTTTGTACGTGAGATATGCGGTTAGAAATAGAAATGAAATACACAATGGGGAAACCACTTTTTCTCTCTTTTTTCTAACAGAAAATGAAAGTAGAAATAAGAGAAGGAGGGGTAGAATATTTTTTATTACTCAAACGTTTTGAATTATGTATTGACTTTTTCGATGGAGCCTTGCATGGTTACTTTTGGAATATTTAAGGTTCGTTTATATTATATATAGTAGACACACACCTCCAGCCTATTTCGATGTACTAGTACATGTTACCTACATGCATATCACACACACACCTTTCTCTTTTCCACTTTCTTTCCTTTTTTCGGGTTTCTTTTTACGTAATATTTCATATTCCTTCAGTTGTTGGAAACTGCTGGCAAAACCTAAGTTTTCTTCGGAACCAACCATCGTACATAACATGATATAGTACAGTATATAGTATAGAGTGTGTATGCACAAAAAAATATAAAGGCAAATAATAGATTTCCTCGTCCAACTCAAACTTTAGTAAAAAAAAGACTTTTTAAAAAATTTTCATCTTCCTAAAATTTACACGAAAAGAATGAACTGGGATATCATGTTGATAGTTTGCCTGTTTTCTTACGTTTTTCATCACACTCATATAAATAGTGGAGATTGAGGGGTGAAAGCTTTGTGTATGTATAAATGTGGATGAGCCAAACACATGACAGTGGATATTGACTGGCCGACATAAAATGCGGCATGTGTGTAAAAAAGATGTAGAAATGTATGAACATATATCAAATTGTTTTATTGTCCATGTATTCCATCTCATATTAGCTCAAGTCTCTTGTCTTTTTCTCTGTGTTGCAAAGGAAATGGAAGCCCAATAAGTCCTTTTCTCTCTCTATGTAACATTCATATGTCTTGACGGATAATATACATCGTTGAATGTATAGTTTCTTTGGCTCCTTTGAATTTCTTGTGTGTGTGTGTGTGTAACTCCCAATTTTTTCTCTCCTATTAGAAAGAAAGAAATAAGACTGAAGAGAGAAGAGAATAAGTTGTTCTCTTCTTTTTTTCGTTTTTATATTTCATTTTAATGCTTTCTCCCACGGGACTAGAAATAAATCTATCCAGCGAAAAGATACAAAAGAAGCTCATGTATGTATGCATGTACGTAAGTAAAAATGTAGGGATACAAAACTGTGTGTGCACTTGTGTATTAGGAAGAAAGAGGGCAGCTAGCTACTGCTACTATACAATCTACAATGCTTCACAAAACTACAGGTTGCCTCTTACGGGTATTTACAGGCCAGGAACAGAGATAGAAAAAGGGGGAAGAGAGAGAGAGAGAGAGGGAGAAGAAGACGAAGCAAAAAATCATGAGATGACTGAGTAGCACCTTTTTCCTTTGCTATATACACTTCTACTCGCCATAAAGTATGCTTACAAGTTGAGTTGTTGAATATGAGTTGACTGACTGACTGGTTTGACTTGACGGAAACGGGTTGCCTTGACTGGGAGGTGATTTGAGTCACCTCTGGAGCTCAACTTGGAGGAAAAAATTTGGAGATAGGTGAAGAGAGAAAGTGGATAAATGTAGGGAAAAGAGTTTAGAAGTTTTAGTTGGTTATATAATATGCATTTATGTATGTGAGTGTTTATGCACACATCCTTTCATCTCATTCTTCTTTTGCATCATAGAAAATGTAAGAGAAGGGTAACAACAGAAGTAAGATTAGGAACATGGGGCAAGGTGTTGTTGACGACGCGACGCCTTGCTCAGCAGAAAAGCTAAACTGGCTTTTTAAGAGTGACTACTGAGAGTAAAAAACGCACATGGTACTGTATATGGGAGATGCTTGTCGTGAGAGTTGTTAATATATCCCTACAGGGACATGGTGATAGAATCATTGGTCTGCTCACTTGTCTCTCTGCTTTATGATATCTGTTGTCAGTGTCTCTGCATTTGCTGACCCTTGGGGAAACTGTCTGTCTTTGCAAAGGAAAAGGAAGTGAGAACAAGAAATTGAGAGAAAAAACGAGAAGAGAGAGAAAAAAGAGCTTTGAAAATGCTTGGTTGCTTGTCTACTCAAAAACTACCTAAAGGTTTGTAGAACAACTGGACAAGACCGACAGCCACACCGAGTCAACTGGGACCACTTTTCCTCATGCTCCACGGCTCATTTCTCCCCATTTACTGGATCACTTTCCATCTCTCCACTTTTTCCACTGATTTTTTCTCACATGTTAAGGCCAAACCTCCAAACCTGAATCCGCAATTCCATTGCTAAACTTTTATTTGTAGCATGTGATAGCATTTGACATTGACTAAACTTCGTTATTGGCACTTCCATATAATTATCTTTTTTTTGGAATAATTAAAGTCATCAACAAAATAATTTCATTAATTTTAAGTTAGAGAATTGAAATGCATTTTACTTGATATTCAACCTCAAAATAAATTTGGCGAATTTATAAAACAACTTGGGTGTACGAAATACAGTAAACTTACTGTTATTATACGAAGAGCGGCTTAAACTTTGTATATAGCATTTTTAAACAAACGTAATGCCAAAAAGAAAAAGCTGAAAGGAAGAAATCAGAATGTTGAACGAATAGAGCTGCCATTCGCACAAGATCTCGGTCTGCAAACATTGTCATTGGTATAGGATAAGTCTTGTCTTCTTTTCATGGGGGAAACTTGAGACTCGGCTTTTCCATTCTTTCTCTCACTCCCCTTTTTTCTGCGAAGCAGTTAGCATCACTGCTTTTAATAGAGTTTACATGCATTTGATAGGCTTTTGTATGGACGTATACATAGTTTTATACAACGTTATACCAAACTCCCACATTTAGCACGAATGAAAAAGGATGTGTAAGGATTAGGAAGTTTTTCCTAGTTGCAAAATCGCACAACCAAAACAGATTCCACTTTTTACACTTACGTCAGAGTGAAAAACGGTACATGTAAAGAAGATACAGTGGTAGAAAATTTGAAAGAATTGTGAAGGAAAATACTTTTGAAATAGCAAGATAATAGATGAAGAGAGCACAAACTGTTTTGGTAGGCACATCCACACGTCTACAAAAGAATGGAAAAGAGTGTACTACGTATATATGGATGTATGTTCACATACGTACGTAGTACGTACACACACATACGCATTCATTCTTTTTCCAAAAAAATGCATTAGTGACTAGTGATTGCGTACTTGTAAAAGATATATAGTTTCAGTGGTATATGCCCTGGTATATTGTCTATCTTGTGGCTCTAAAAAGAAATACGTAGAAATTAGGGAAAAGAAAGCAAAGGTATATGATATACTGTACCTACATGAAAATGTGTATCTATAAGAATGGTTTTAAGGGGAGCTATGCTGATCTATGTTCATATACGTTTTTGGAACCACCAAGGCAATGTAACAGACGTATGAAGCCATCAAATTAGAGAGATTGGAGATTTATTGTTAGACTTGCTTGTGTTTCTCTTTGTTAAGAGGAATCAAGTAAGAAATGAAAAATGGATTGTGTCTCACACCGGGCTAACAAGACCAAGTTCTTTTTATACCACAGCTTGTTTGTTCAAACCGTTGTATAGTATAGATATAGATAATACACATATAATGTATAGCCACATGTTTCGTAAATGTGAAAGCTTAGATTCAAACAAATTTTTTGATGCATAACCTTCATCTTCTTCATAGCAAATACTTGTATGTAAAGCGACGGAATTGTATAGGAAAAAAATCATGTTATTTTTGCGAAAAGCATTGGTTAAACACATAAAAATGTTTAAAAGTGTGCATCGTTCTACTAATAAAAATTCTCATAACATTTACACGAAATTGTGTTTGTTTGGGAAAGTGTACTGACAAAAATATGATGGTGATAGTATAGTACGTATTTTAGGTTGTGTGGAGGGGTAATACAACAGGCAATGAAACAACATATTGAATGCTGTAGAGGTACTGGTTGTAAAATGGTGTTTGGATGTACATGAAATGAATGTAACCTATAAAAATATTTTTTCTAAAAGTAAGAGAAAGTATATAACTGCTGAATGTTAGCGAACGTACCCCAAAATATGAAAGGATACACACAGAGCAGTCATACAATCCGTATTATACACCACAGACAGTTTGTACCAACGTCCCATTGATGCCTTTGACTGCTTGAGTTGCTTTAGAGTTACATCCAAAAAATATATATGAACTATATATATTCTAGCTCACAAGATTTTTTTGTGAGGGAGAGGGAAGAGCATCAGGATCTGTTAGTTTTTCCGTTTTGAAAGAGAGGAAATGAGAGAATTCTTTGAATTTTTGATTCAATTTCATCCCCAAGCAAATAAGTCATTTCTATGCACGAAATCGTTTTCTATTATGAATTCCCCCTTTTCTTTTTTTTTCTTCTCCTTTTCGTTTTCCTCCTTCTTCTACAAACTCTTTTTTCACTCTTCTTTCTCTCTCTCTCTCTCTCGTCTCTCCATGAAAATTATACATAATACGATATGGTAGAGAACAGTGAGAGAGGTACAAGGAACTCTTGATGTTCTATGACAATGTTTTGGAACATGTGTGTATTAAAACTACATGCATCTGAAGGGGAAAATGTAAAATTAAACTATAAGTGGGCAAATATTTCCTATATATACACACACCATTCATCACAATGTACATTTACTAGTAGCTTTGCGATGTTGACTAAACGTGTACATTTTTTTTGTATATCAATGAGTATAATATACTGTAAAAAAGTGTGTGGAATATTATTCTTTTTTGGGACAAGGGCTCAAATAAAATGTACCTTGTAGGAGAAACGGACGTTACTTATAAGGAGAGAGATTGAGCACATCCGTGTACAGTTACATGATGGTGAAAACTGGAGACACTAGAAACAAGAAACAACTTGATGCTCTTCCTTATACACCCGCATAATAATAATGTATACATATATGATATATTTATATATATGTATTCATGCACACGTTTGTTATTGCAGATACTAACCGTAGAGACATTATGTTCACAGTGAGACAAGCCTTTAGCAAGGTCTCTTAAATGTTCAGTTGACTATTTCTCTCATTCAGTTTTTTTCTCAAACTTTTTTTTCTCTTTTTTCTTTCTCTCTGTTACTTTCGTTAGTACTACTTCCACATCCATTTTCAACGGAAAATGAGATTTGGAATGAAGGCAAAAAGAGATGAAAATACAAAGAGCAAATGGCTTGTAAAAATAATAACATTGCATATAAAATACACTACTTAGAAGAACACAAGACAGGATACAAAAAACGAGCCCAACAAGCTGTTGGAGTCATATTGTGTGTGTGTATATTTAGCATAGCAGATTTTTTTGAAGACATCTTTATATTTTAGAATTTATATAGGGACACACTAGTCTTCATATTAGCAGAAGAAGGTTGGCTATATGTATATGCATTTATTTCTTTCACTATCTGTTATTATTACTACTTCCATTCTACTACCTCATGAGAAAGTGGTAGTAAGTGTGCCCATTGAATACATAAACTCCCTTTGCAAGAGAATAAATAGTTGGTTAGTAAAAACAAACAGCTCCACTTTTTCTCTTTGAAAACTGTTTTTGTAATCTATGTTTTTAGGAATGGNTTTGCAAGAGAATAAATAGTTGGTTAGTAAAAACAAACAGCTCCACTTTTTCTCTTTGAAAACTGTTTTTGTAATCTATGTTTTTAGGAATGGTAAAATGAGAAAAAAATCAAGAGTTGGATTCACTCTTCCACCTTCCTATATTTACTTTGGGATAAAAAATATTCATGAATAACGGTTTTTATTATCGTATGTGGGAAAATATACATTCAAAACGCAAGTGCTTAGGTGAAAGTACGATTCTTCATGAGAAAAAAATGAATGGCAGGCCAGATTCATCATGAATACTATATTTTAAACTTGGAACGGTATGAAGTACTTTTTGGTTGAACGGTTACATTTTCAAACCCAAAAATGCAATTTACGATTAACTTTGATTACTTACGAGAGAAAATGGTGTTCATGTTTTATATTCAAAGGAATATTTGAGTGAAGTAATATATATACGCACTAAGGTTGTACGCATCTTGATACTCACTATTTTAAGCATTATATGAAGAACAACTTGATCGTCAGAGCTTTTTTGTTGGGACAATTTTTCAATATATTAATTAAACTTGTCTTTCTATATGTGCAGATGCAGCCAGGGGTGGTAGTGAAAAGACCAAGTCCCGAACCAGTGAACGTTCAAGTAGCCACTGTAAGTGTTGCAGCTGTGAAGAAACCAAAACCTCAGAAGAAGAAGAAGAAAAGGGATCCTAATGAGCCACAAAAGTAAGTTGCTATCAAAAAATTAGATACTTATCGTTAGTTTATTGCTCTCCTCCGCTAATAATGTTAGTTCCACACATGACGTTTTTAAAAAATATTCTTCGATACGTTATTCCGCGGCTAATTGATTTTTTTACATTGGAATTGGAGATTCGGGTAGTATTACTTACTAAGCTTAAATGAGCTGTTACAACATAACATGACGTAAACTCAAGTGTATATTGAGGGCAAACAACGTTAAAGACAACAACGTGTTGATCTCATTTAGAATTAGAAGTTTGCGTTTAGAGACAGTAGAAGTCTGTATAAAAAATGAATTTCAGCAGGTAAAATTTTATTCTTCTAAGAAAGAAACCTATATTTATATGGGATAAGGAACATTCGTTAAAGAGCAAGAACGTCGATAAAGAGCACTTTTCACATTTTACAAGTCTCATTCTTTCTTTTATACTCCCACTAATCCTAATCTTCTTTCGAGAAAAAAGAGAAACCAACTTAGTATATATAGTTTATAAGGGGAAATGGCCCTATGTGTCTTTGTTACATCACTTTTTCCTTCAGAAAAGATATTGGCTACGTCACTTGTCACAAGAATTACTGTCTATATAGCCTCAACCTTCGTTATAATACAAAGATCCATAGATCCTTTCTCCTCTTAATATGGGAACCATCTTATATTCCCACTGAATGACAAAAAAATACGGAGGGAAAGAAACGAGGAAAAGAAAATTGAAAGTGCTTTTATCTCAAATTGATTCTCGGGGACATTTTTGTTTTCTCCTTTTTGATATTTTATTCGGTTTTCACACACTCACTCTCACAGAAAGAAGAAATAAAGGATAATGTATATATAAGGTCTCTACTTTTTTCAGTTTCATTTTCAATATATCTCATTCATCATAAGGTATGTACATACGTACATACATGATGAAGAGGAAAAGAGAAAGAGAAAAAAATAGGGAATAACAGTCATCATCTTACATGGCACCTCACATGTTGTGAATGTTTTATATAAACATTGTTATGTATACTGACTCCAACGACAGTTGGAAGCAACATTATACCCTACAACTTTGTATATAGACGGCCGTATAAAGTGGCAAAGGGAGAGAGTGTGATGAGTGAAAGGAAAAGTGGAAGAGAAATAAAAGAAAGGAGAAACAAGATGAGAAAGAATAGGTATTGGAGAAAGTGAAAGCGAGACAATTGGATGTTATAGATAGATCAAGATATGAATGTATCTACATAACATAACACATAAAAGAAGTAGTAATAACACCATTGAACACCCTACATAGTGGCGATAATAATGCCAGCAACAGTGCCAGTCAACTACCCCGTATTGCAAGTAGTTTTTTCTCTGTAAATCCACGTTATATTACGGGTATCTTGTACAAATGTACACAAGTTTCTATATCTAAGTATATACACATATATATGTAAACTGATGATGTCCTTCCAATGTTTCTCCTCCACTTTTTTGTGTTTTTTGATGCGAAAGAAAGAAAACTTTCAACTGTGTAGCTCTGTATATGTGAGTTCATGATTGTTTTGGTAGCCGTGTAGGTATATATGACTGCCCCTGGTCGTCTTACATATCACACGAAGGACAATGACACACAATATCATATCCTTCCTTAGAAGTTGACATCTTTTTAGTTGCCCTAATAGATAGTATCCTGTTGCTGCTCTCAATCTCACTGTCGTATAGATATATATTCATTTAATAGGGTTTAGTTTTATAAAATGGACTACACATGAAGACGGATGCATCTAATGCCACTTGATTTTTAAAATGTAGTGTTCCATTTGCTAAAAACCGATAAATGCAGGCTATGAATCCCATGACTTTCTTCAGTAGTAGCTGAACAGGTTCTTTGGAATATCAAATATAAGTTAGGTAGCAGATAATATATATATGTATTGTATAAAAGAGTGGCAATGCTATATGTCGTGTTATACTTTAAGTGTACATGGGCAAAGAAAAAAGAGAAAGCTTTACGATATGTTAAAGGGAAGCCGTGAAATTGTGAGTATTTTGGCAGATATA
>JAANSM010004815.1:0-10826 GCA_036850725.1 Orchesella villosa
GCCATGCCATGCTTCTTCTAAATCCAGTCTTTCTGGAGCCACAAAGCTTTTCTATTCGTTCAAGTGATATATAATGTGTGTGTAGAGTTGTAGAGTGTGAGTGGGCTACTGTTGTTTGGGTACATTCACGGGTACATCTTCACGCTGGATATAGAAGAGCAAGAAAATGGAACTAGGAAATGTGCTCACTGTCTGCATTACTCTCTGCAGATAGTAATCGGTGATAAAATATCTAACATTGTGCTTTCCCTTGCTATAAAATGCTATACATGGTTTATATATATTTTTTCTTCTTGACTATAAGCAAATGCCGGGTGAATGAATGCAAACTCTTGAGATGTTTGTAGATATGTAGACGTTGTACTTTGTACTTAAAATCTTTGTACTCCGGGTGAGGAATTGAGGATAGCTTGCTTTTGTTAGCGTTTTTCTTTTTCCAGCATAACAGAGAAAACTCTGTGTTCATATAAGGATTAAAAGTTTGAGTTGTATTTATTATGTACTCTTACTAATACAATTTCTTGCTCAATGCAATTCAATCAGCAACTGTAAACTTCAAGCTTTACTTAAATTTATTTTACGGGTGACTTTTACCTGTCATTAAAACATATATTATTAAAGTTTCGCAAATAAAAAGAATAGCGTTTAACTATAACATATTTCAATAGCAAATAACGTATATTAACATTCAAATTAATTTAACGGGAGATATTTAATACATTATATTTTGTCGTCAACCTGGTGTTAAATTTTTGATACATAATTTCTGGGAAAGCTTGCTATGTGCATTTCATATTAAGTATTATAGCACTTTTGTATGTTATATCCTTTCTTGAATGCATTTCCAAAGACATTTATTTTCGAGAACTGATATGCAAGTAGCTTTTTACTTATTTGAGATGGGAAAGTCGCTCGTTGGTTGCACAAACACTTTGGAAATTATTATATTCATGAACTTTAGATGAATGTAATGGAACCAGTCATACACATGTATAATACTATAACATAGGTAATGAAATGATGCTATATGGCGGATTTTGGCGAGGATCCATATTCTCTTCTCTTGTATGACAACTCCGAAAATGTATGGAACTTCGACGGAAGACGCTACTAAACGCAAACCAGAGAAAAGAAGTTATTCCATCCTCGTCATCTACATTACATGCATTTTTGCCAAGCCCATTTTTACACCCAGTCGTACGTAAGTATGTGTATGTGTGCATATAATACTATTTTCAGCACTCACTGTACCATGTTAAACAAGAAAACTTTTTGCTGTTTTTGGCTTTCCATGTGTTCTTCGAATGGAAGACCTCGCTTCTGTTTTTATGTTCCTTGAGAGAGATCTGCTATCTTCAATTGCTTTCACAGCTCTCTCAGTCATGACGAAGACAACTGTGGAAATATATGAATATTTTGCGATAAAAATGTACCAAAGAGTCCACATAAAATTCCTTGTTCTTATTTGCATAAATTTTTACAATCCAGAAATAGCAACAACAGCAAAAGTCATTCAAAAAATGGTTTCTTCACCACTCATATATGCAACTTTTGGTTGGAGACGAGTTGCATTCTATTTTTTCTGATGGAAACGTCAATATAGATGCCAAGAAAGCAGTGTAAACTTCTCGTATCTGACTATTCTAAAGCCTCTTCAGGAAATGGGAACTGAAAGGCTTGACATTTGAAATATGGAACGATATAAAATGCAAGTTGTCTCTATTCTTGTCTCTCTTCTTCTTCATACAAAAAAAATTGTGATTCTTCTGGATTCCAACAGTGATTGAATGATAAAAACTATTGCAACAACATGTTCCAGAATGAAATATTCAACCAAAACCAAAGACATACGGGACACTGCAAGCATATGCTTCTCACTCTTACATTTCAGCTGTTTCCTCATATTTTGTCAGAGCCAGCTTTTTCCTTTGCTATACCATTCTTGTTTTAATGCGCTGTGCAGCATTGTCATCCCGTTGGTGGCCTGATACTGCCAAGATATTCATAGTAAATAAAACAGGACAATTACAAGAGAAAAACAAGAGTGACTTTTTGTGGGGATAAGCATGAGTTCGCCTCGCTGCACTGCGTTTCACTTTTAGACAATTTATTTATTCGACGAGTGAGATCAAAATCTTTCTGCAACTGAGCAAATAAAATATTACTTGTGCATCTGCCTACAAACTGCATACAGCAAAAGTGTTCATAGGGCTTACTGTCTCTATAAACTTTTCTATGCAATCTGTTTTTGTATATAAAGCGAAAGAACAGAAAGTTCTTAAAGTTGAGTTCGCTGTATATTGTCTTCGGTATGAAAGTATTTTATCACTGCAAAAATTATTGTTATTATACACGCCATTTCTGATTCTTTCGCATCGATCTAAATACCAAATGGTCAGATGGGTTTTGTTGAATGAATGCATTAGCAGAACATTTTTTCTCAAGGCCAAGATAATAGCAGGATGTGCATGTCTGTTAGCCTTTTATCAAATAAATAAATGTCAAATCTAAACATTCATTCAATAACCACAAAATATTTTTTTGGCAATGAGCCTGATTGTCTATAGTTCTTATGTATATCCCGTTAGAATCAGGCTCAAAACATCTCATCATGCATCACAAAGGCTTTTAGCGCAGAAGATTTTCCACACTTGACGCGTTCATACGGATATGGATGGATGGAGCACCTTGAAGAAGAAGAAGTATTAGCATAATTAAGTTAAAAGCTGTGCCCCTCATCTATGTAATATGCTTCCTTTTCCTTGACACTTTCAACTTTGGTTCGGTTTTTGGGATTGTTAGCTTACTTAAAATGCGATGGAGAGGAAGGATATATAGAAGCCCAGATGCCCCCAAGTCTTTCAAAGGCTTTAACGTTTCGTCATGAATAATGCAAGTATTGGCATTACTTGGCACCCTGCCATATGCTCCAGATTGGGACAATTGGGAAGCAAAGAGTTTCCAAGAAAAAGGTCAGATCTTGTTTCAAGTTCTTTTACTTTTTTTCTCTCTGTTTGACACACCAACCGGCTTGTCATCATCTTTGTATGTTGTAACTGGGCATTAGCACGGAGGTTTTGAGCACAGGAAGGTAATTTTGCAAACATAAAAATTGAAATGAGAACAGAATGTAAACTAAATCCATGAAACTCTTCTCATCTTGACACTCTTTTTCTTTGTGCTATCCTTGTTTTCTCTGGGAGGATAGAGAGAAAGAGAGCAAAAGAATGAGTTTAGAAAAGAATGCTATAATTGTACCACAAGATGAATGTCAGAAATATTCAAATTCGGTGGCCTAAATACTTGTGGGATTTGCACAAGTGGGAAAATTTCAGGGGTCTCATCAAGTTTACTCTTCTTTACAATCATGAGTAATCCTTCCTTGAGCTTGGCTTTAGCGAAGATGAACAAACGTATATTTATCTGCTGAAGAGCATCATACACATGCATATACACACATATTATTATACAGTTCTACTTTAATCCTAACCTAGAAACTACCATGCATCAGATAACCCTCATCATCATGTACATCAACTTCAGATCACACTTTTGTATAATAGTCCAAAATCGTGAGTTTCGCTTTTCAACTTGAACCCACTCATCTCATCTCTTCCCATCATTTCAATCGAAGTATATATCATATATAAAATCGCTTTCTTTTTTAAGCTGAAGGAAGTATGGAGCCATAACATTAAAGAGATTAGTAAGGGATATACAATAAAACAAAGAGGAACACATCCGCCGCAGCCTCCCCNAGGGATATACAATAAAACAAAGAGGAACACATCCGCCGCAGCCTCCCCTGAAATATAATATCCCTCTCTGTAAAGATATTACACGATAACAATTAATTGTACATCACCTCATCCCATTGAAACTCATGAAACCGGCTCCAGTCCCAGAGTGCCCAGAGTACTCGAGACTCGAGACCTGTCTGGAGTTTCAAAGGGTCTTCAATCAAAATGATTCAATGCATTGCATCACCACGTTGTTTAGGAATTATGAAGAGCAGGCGAGCTACTACCACACATCCTACAAAAGCTCAAAGGGCTCCAATTCACCATCAAAAGCAAATAAACAAAAGAGAAATCAATAATATACAGAATATAGCTATGAACATTCTTTATTAACTTTAAACTTCCCTTCTGTCTACACTACCAACCCTCCAGTCACCAGAGAAGACATTCCTTGAGGAAGATCATGCGACCATACTTACTTTTAATAACTGCAGAGCATGTGCATGGAAAAAACCGTGAAATTATGAAATTCATAAATTTTTTTAAGCTATCAAGCTATAGTGCTTCTAGTCATCATGATGAAAGTTCTTATCTTCTTTAAGAATAAAGAAAGTCCGTGATTTTTTAATTTAGCTCACATACCAAAGTAAGTACGTATGTAATATTTAATTTACTATTTTTGATGATGTGTAATCTTGATCATGCTCTTCTTGATTGATTTGAATGGGCGGTTATATGTTGAGTGCACGAATTTCTTTTGAGAACAGCATACTTTTAAATGTAATATAATATGCGATGCTGATGTAAAGAAGGTTGACCAATCTTGTTACGCACTCCCGTCAAAAGAACTAACTAGACATTTACAGTTTTCTTGATTTTAAAGACAACATTACCAACATTACATTACGTTGCCACCTCTGCATCGCATTTATTATGAAAGAATGCAATGCACAAATAGTACATTTGACTACCTCCACGTAAATAGTGACTGCTACTCGAATTAAGGAATCGTGCGTTTTCCCTGGCACGATAATTGATTCTAATGGGAGGCCTTGAGGTTATGTTTCACGAGAAAGATTAAGAAATGGCAGGAAAATAAAGCATAATATGGTAGGTAGTATGTACAGTGTACAGGATTCTTTTTCATGATAAATGTTATGCTCACGGCACGTTCAACTCGTTGAGATTTCTTTTTGATTGTGCACATGTGGGCTGTTCTGGTTCTATGTTGTTGCTTTTTTTTTTATTCTAGAATCTAGATATTTTTAACAAGAGCTTTTGTGTGGCAGCCTGGTAATGTGGTATAATTGAGCGGCGAAATGCAATAAAATGTCCACTCTCCAAAATGTAAAAGTAGCACTTGTAACAACAAAATAGGAACTGCAACGCGAACGACCTCAACAGTTGAATTGTGTGTGTCGTGTATTTTTATGCCCTTAAACTTGCTTCATTTGGATTTTGGTATCACATCCATTCGGCTAGGCTCCAGCAGGAAATAAACATGAATGCTCATTCCTCCGTCTGATTTATTTATCTAGATTTGATCTCGAAAAAAGAGAGAAGTAGTCACAAGTGCTCCCTTAGGACGCATTTTTCTAACCTTTGTCAGCACTCCGAAGAGTCTTTTCAAGCACAATCCATCCATTGGCTTACGCATTAGACACACACAAACACCACTCACCAGCAGCTCTCTCGACCAAAATAAAATAAAATTCTTGGCGATTGATATAAAAGTAAACATGAGAAAAAAGAAGATATTATTCTCGAAAATAGAAAAATTCGGATGTATATATAATCTTATATCTAAGTCATTTAGGATCTTGATAATTTGACCGATATCTACACATCCACGTTGCCTCCTGTTCTGTCGTACTTGGCTAGATTTGGATTTTGGATTCTCTGTTTTTATTCGGCCCGCAGGGACCGTATAGTATATAATATGGGCCATTTATTTGCGGCTGCTTGCTCATTATGAAACGCAGTTGTTTGTGCATTCACGTCACTGATAAGCTTCCGTGCATTGCTTGCATTATATGTTGCATTGGATTGCAGTGTATAATTCTCAAATTCTTTGGGTCAATAAAATCGTTTCGGGAAAGGATGTGGGCAACCATTTCAGCAGCTATTTGAGTCAACAGCACCCTTATCATTTCTTCCATGGCTATTATATGCTTCTACTTCTACCTACCGTTCGTTTTTATCTAAATCCGGTCCAGTATAGGATGATTAGGAGCTTACATGGAGATTTGAAACATGAAGGTTTGAAGCTTTCAATATTATTATTGTTATTTCACCGAGTTACTTACATTAGAGTCACTGTACCATAATATTAATGCAGCTCTGTGAATTGTGAAGCATAATATTTATGGATGCCTTCGGAGGAGCATGATGACGATAATGATGAATCGAAAGGTTTTTTTGAAAGCATTATAATAATCCCTGACCAAACACAGGGGTGGATTCTTTGGGTGAGCCTCTAGGTTTTGTGGAGTTCTTGGTTAGGTTTAAGTCATCTTCTTTAATGTTATCTAACTGTGAAGAAATTTGACTAAAATTGAGGTGCAGTGAGAAAGCATCGTTGGTGGTCGAAAAGATGAAAAAGAAAGTGACTTGCAGAATTGTATCGGTGTTCTCATTGACATCATTCAATCCAATCATGGATTGACAATTAAAATTAAGATTTTGAAGCATTTCTGTTATTTACACATTTTCTGGATTGCATTGCACACATTACAATCTTATTTTCCGAGGAACGACTGCATATGTGAACACGTCACGAAGAGTGATAATTGTACAGATGATCATGAAGGTCTTGATGAAAAAGCATTATCTAATTAATTTCTTAATATTAAAGATAGCTTAGTCTTGGCTGACTTTAAATGCTGGTAAATTATTGCCTTATTTTTATGTTTACTAAGAAATAACTTTCAAATTGTTTTCCTTTTTAAAATTCAAAAAAGTTCTTAAATTCTAATCAAACCGATCCTGGAGAAATGGATATGTACACGAACTCCCAAGTTGTTTCCTGGAGAAGTCGCAAAATATTCAGTGTTAGTAGTGTTTCTCTTACCTGTAAATACAAAATAAAAATTACATTAAATTACTTATTCAATTCAACTTGCAACTTGAACAATATTTAAGCTTTTTACGAACTCGAATCTGCAAAACCAATTTTCACTCTTTTTAAAACTTAACTTTATTTTTATCCGAAATTGGAAGCAGAAATTAACTTCCAATTAGCATACTATACTACAATTTTCATAACAGTATAGTCACCTTCCGTGACACATACGAAATATAAAAAAATATTTATATTTCATTATAATCTCACAACAGTCGCAACTCTTACAAACTTAGAGATAATGATAGCTTAACTGCACTATTAAGTTCGTTTCGGTTTTAGCATACGGAACCAGTAGAAGTCCAAGTTTGATATAAAACCATATCGAAATCTCCTAACCTATACCTGGATTTTATGTACAGACTACGAAGAACGTATACAAATCATATATACATCATAGTTTATTGATTTCATGTAAATTTTTACTGCCTTGCAAGCAGACCCCTAATCAACACAAATCCGTTTCCTTCCCTTTCTCGCCTGATTTCCTGAAAATATCTCCCAACTTTTTGTATAGCGCACATGTTCAATGTGAATAATATAGTTTTATTTCTGCTTGTACCGTGTCTAAATCCTTTAGCCAAATCCGATTTTATCCTTCAGTAATCCAATCATGCTGTCACGTCTGTGCATAAAGGTACAATGGCACACAAAACATATAGCAAAAGCACAAAACGTCTAGGGCAAAAGCCATAGAACATCTGAAATCCTATATATCCACCATATTGTACTTGCAGTCAATGAACGAGAAAGCACGGACGGTCGTGACTTGAACCAAATGCGAAAAAGCGAATAAGTCAGTCAGTCAGTGCCATGCCATGGTATAGAGCAGTAGCAATATAGCATCAGGATTTCTTTTTAACTAGTAGAGAAAATTGTAACACTCAGTGATCACGATGATGATGATGATGAGGATGGTCTTTAACTTGATACGTTTTTCTCCTTCTGTTGTTCTACCACTGAGGCTAATCGCAGGAGTACAACGCTCTCTTAAATGTGTACATTCAGACTATCAAAAACCGTTGACATCGGAAACAAAACGGATTGGATATTTGTAAAGGAATGAGTTGTAATTGATGGGAAACTCTTTTCTCTTCGAGTTTGCCGTGGAGCCACTTGCAATTTATCTACAAACTACAAGGTCTGTGTAATACGTATGGCAAAACAAGCATAAACCAATAAGCACTACTTTGTTTTACACTTCCGTTACATTTTATCCATCCATCCAAGATTCATCGTCAATTTACTTTAAGTAAACTAGTCCATTTTAGTTATTTACTTGATCGGAGAAATGAAACATGGTTGTTCGAATGAAAGACTCAAAATGAAATACAAAGAAAAGGGATTAAGTGAAGCGGAATGACTGTCAATTGTGTTGCATTTCACATTGCAGTACAAAAGAAAGACGATAGCACAAACTTGAATTCAATATCGCAATCCGTATTACATTACATTACTAATTCAAACGGAGTATACTTAGGTGAATAGTAGATTTAAGTAGAGTTTTGCTTGTTCGTTCGTGTCAGACGACACTTTTTTCCCTTGACTCAACTCAAGACTCAAAGACGACTTTACAAAGCGAAGCAAAACTAGCAAAACAGCAACAACCAACTCCAGAAGGGCGAATGGACAAGGACGGGACGACATGAGGATAATGGTAAAAAGGGGTAAATCCATTTAGTTTTTCTGGGAATGAGATTTTTTTGTGCATTTAATCGAAAACGTATCTCTGTCTCTGAGCTTTATTTAGTATTCAGCGAAAACTTTTTTTTTTGCTGTTTATTTTATACTCCTCCATCCTCCGCGATCCGTCGAGACTGTGACTACTCCTATTATGGCTATATAAAATATAATTCTTCTACAAATCTTTCCCACTCTCTCGTTGCTCAAGCGTAAGAATTTAAGTAGCTTTTACTAACTACCAAGTGATGATGAGACAAACAAAAAGTGAACAAGAGTTTTCTTTCTTCTTTGTTTCACTCTTGAATTGAAGAGAGATATGTTAGCTGTAATGAAAAAAAAATTGTACTCTCCCTTTCTTTTCTCTCTAGTACCTACCTACTTGCTTATGCATACAGATTACATACTGTGACTCTCAAGGCAAATCAAGACAAGTGCAAAGAATCCCAAGATTTACTATCTTGCAATGTATTTATTCCCTCCATATATTATTATGCTAGTTACCACATTAGTTCTATTCTACTCTCCATTACTTCTCGTTGAAAACAAAAGAGAGAGAAGTCGAGAGAAAAGTGCAAGTGTGTCATGTCAATGCAGAGGAAAGAGTTGAAGCTTTCTGATGGAGTGCAATGCACGTGAAAAACTTTTGTTTTTTATTCGAGGACGAATTTCCTCAATATAAAGTAGAGTTGCACACTGTTCTTCACTCTCATTCCCATGATCCAGTTTCTCCCAAAGTTTTTGTCGTCCTCGGTCTGTTGTCGGTTGAAGAGAGAGAGAGAAATATTCTGTCATACTAAAAGCGTGGAACACTTTATCATTTCCCACTTTGTTCATTTCATTCATGGTTCATGTTATACCACCTTTCTATCCTTAAATAATCTTTTTTCGTATATAGGTTTTACAATACTATTCGTTTAAGTAATCTCCCACTTTTAGTTAACTTTGAGATTACAAAAAAAAACGTTAAGACAGGAGAACAAGCATTCCTTTAAGATATTGGAGCTCACTAATTGTAAATAACTTTGCTATTCTTTTTCTGTAGCATTCATTTTCAGATAAAGCTTGGCGTTGTTGTTGAGTAGCAGCACTCCTCCTGTCGCTTGTTGTATTCAAAAAACAAGTCAAAAAGAGATATACAGAAGACACATCAACATATAACATAACATTGTGTTATGTTTTGTTCCTTCCTTTTTTGGCTCTTAGCTTATATAGCATTTATTCAGCTCAGCTCTCATCATCATATGTATTTCAGCTCGGCTTCTGCTCACTGCTCATAATAATGCTGGATTTGGATGTGAAGATGTGATGCACTCTTCTTTTCCTCCGTTTTGAAAGGCATCCCCCAATTATCATCATCAATCAATCCAGCCTTGGAGAAATTATTATTTTTCCTTCGACAATGTTTCCTGTTTCATTCTGATGAAACATGCATATATCCAGCCAGTGCAGTGTGCATCAGAGCATCGTCCACTGTCAAACAAACGACTGAGCAAGGGCTTGGCTTACACTATATCCATTGAAAATGTATTATAGGCTCTTGACTGCGCCTTTTTCGTTCAGCTCAGAAAAAAACTTCTTTCAAAGATGCATTTTAGACGAAGTCAACTCGGCTGACAGCCGATCCACTACTCTCATTCTGAATTCTAATGGCTGCATTTCATCTCATTCACTCATCTGCTTTCCTCCTACATTTAGATACCTATATAGCTTCCTATTCCAATACTAGTGATCCACTAAAATATTACTTGTAACCAAGAATCTTTGCGTCATGTTTCCATTATTGCTGATGGCCTTTTTCCTAAGTATGCGCACATGCTGCTACGTCATTCACATGCACCACCACTACCACCAGAAGCCGGAGCCAGTTTCTCCTTTTTAATATCTGTATCACGCTCTCGGAGCACGCTTAAAATAGACAAAATGAATCTTTGCAGTAAGACTGCATTAGCATATATCTTCCTTTTTATAAGCGGAGATACACACAAGACGCTTCTTTTCAATATAATTCCAGCCTGTTTGGAATTTCACTTCATATTAGCTCATACCACGAAATGGTTGTCCGCAATCCACTACAGAACAAAAGTTTGTGTTTTGTACACCCTCAAATACTATATATTACATGATATTTTTGCTGTCTACGCTTCTCCTCCATAAAATGGAGGAAACGAAGCAAAGCACATCCCATCGTCATATTTTTTCCTGACCACTTTTGTCCTGCTGACATTTAAACCCGATTCGCTCTAAATGTTGCAATACCACCAGCATATCACGACGATGTAAAA
>JAANSM010004816.1:0-10825 GCA_036850725.1 Orchesella villosa
GTGATAGAACACCAGACTATATGCTGCAATATTGTAAACTATCATGCAAAGTTTGCGCAACAGGTAACTCAAAGATTGTCTACTTACTTGTAACGAATGAAACTGGAGATTCAAATTTGTAATGACTTACATAGTACCGGAAAGAATGTATTAATAATAACAAGAATTTCTAAAAGTACTCCATGAGACATTAACTTTAGAATTCCGATTATTCTTGTATAAAAACCAAGCATTTCAGCTGAATTCTTATTATAATATATTTCTTACTTACTCCTCGCAGATTTATCAAATAAATTAAGCAAGCCACCTTTTCACTGTGGGTGTTAATGTATATATACGAAGGGATGTTCATAAAGATTGCATTAACTTTTTGTTTGCCTCTCATTCTACAACGACTTAATATTTTTAATTAATTTTCACTATATTATCTCCCTTGACTCTTTTGCACTTGTTTCACTTGTTCTCAAGTGCGAAAATGCCTGTAGAGAAGAATGCCAGGTCCCGGAGTCCAAGCCACGCTATTATACCTTTTTCACCTGTTTTTCTGAATTATACTGCTTTTACGCATGTAATTTTTCAGTTTAGGAACTTAGATGGTGTTGTATGTAGATCAATTTCCAGTACGATGAACAATAATTAGATGGTGTCAGCGATTCAGTCGTGGTGACCCATCCCTATAAAGCAGGTCAATTCCAGGCTGACTTTTATCGAAAAATGCAGAGTTTAGTGCAGACCAGCAAAAAAATTTAAACCTACTTTCTATGGATAGAGATTTCTTTTTGGGTCAAGTTGTGACTGGGGATGAAAGACCCATTCATCATTATGAGAAAGAGACAAAAAGGGATGTCATCCTAATGGCTGCAACTTGGTTTAAACCCCATTTTAAGTGCTATTTGAAAAACATCAAAACTTACATTTTGATGCTGGTTTTTTTCGACCGGATGGGAGTTTTTCTGATGGAGTTCTACTGAAAGGGTGCTTCATTTACCGAGCAAGCTTATGTCGATATTTTGGATGAGCTTAAATTACGTCCATCAAAAAACGGAGCAAAGACAAATGGGATGACTGAGTTGTCCGGTTGCATGACAATGTGTCTCGTGACACTTCGAAGGTCACCAAGAAGAAACTGTAGGAGGTCCGACTTATTCAACTGTACCACCTTCCCTACAGCCCTGATCTTGCCCCATCTGACTACTTATTTATTTCCTAAACTGAAAAATTACATGCGTGGGAGGAGGTATAATTCAGACGAACAGAGGAAAAAAGTGTAATAACATGGCTAGGATACCCAGCATTCTTCTCTGCAGGCATTTTGGCACTTGAAAACCGGTGGAACAAGTGCGTAAGAGTCACGGGAGATAACATAGTGAAAATTAATTAAAAATGTTAAGTCGTTGTAGATAGAATGAGAGACAAACAAAGTTGATGCAATCTTTATGAAAATCCTTTCGTACATGTGTCCAGTGTCCAGCAGAGGAGCTATAAATGAAGCAGCAGCATAGGAGAGAAGAACACACTTAGCCGTGAACCTCCTATCTTAGTCTTGATTTGGTTTATGCCTCGTCCAATTCTCATATACATTAATGCTTTTTCACCCTTTCTGGTAGTGTGAACCGACAAAATGTAGTATTTTTTATTGAATGTTCTTTTCATGAAACAAATAAGGCTTATTGTAGAATTATTAGTTCCAAATGTTGTTTGTGATACTGTAAAATTCATACCATATTAAAGAACTAGCGAAGATGTAGATTTTCCTTCCATTTCTTCAAGATACAAAAAGACAAGTCACATGTCACACCACAAAATACAGATTTTCAGCTAAATCGAAAAGTGTTATGAACTTTCGCGCCCAAAAACATTTGAGGTGCGCTGACTACTTGGCTTGCGTTGCAGTTCTTACATGTTTGAGTAGTTAATCTGTCATTTTTTTGCGGCAATCGGTTATTCGATTTTTCGAGAAATCGTGTGCATAGACAGACAGCAAACTTAATTACACTGACTACCTCCAAGCGTTTTCAACCCATTCGAAAGTTAAATTACACTCTGAATCTGAACTAGGCTTGATGCGTAATTTTGACTGTTTAATTGAAGTAGATAATCCCTATAATTATCTAGTTTGAACTATATGCTAACATAGAGTACAATGTAGCAAGACAAATTTAATATCCTTGGTTGCCGGGAATTGAACCCAACGTCAAATTGTCAACGACTTAGTGTGCCACTGCGAAACCAGTGGCTTAAATAAGCATTGTTTGAAGCATCAGAACTTGATGTTGCCCTGAATATCACCAATTTTGTTAATATTAACCAGATTCAGTTGTAGCAATTAATGCTAATCTAGATTTTTATTACAGAAACGTGCAAGGATAACAACACCCATTGCCGCGATTGGGCTATAGCAGAGGAATGTTACTTTAATTCAGGCTATATGCTAAAGTACTGCAAACTATCATGCAGAGTTTGTTTACCAGGTAACTTCAAGTTTATTTAAGTACGCTTGTATTGATAAAACCAGAATCTTTCTTGACATTATTGATTGAATCGGCAAATTCAGGGTTACAAATATGTGTTTTCATTTATTACTTCTATTGAAATCACTTTATCTTGTCTTTCAGTAAATGATACATACGTACATCTAGTAATAGGAAAGGGAGAGAAGAAATGTTTCTTATTTATGCAATGCAGCATCTACAATTTAGCTGGGGTGGAGTTTTAAATTAGTTTAGGCTGAATACTAAATATAGAGTCAATTATGTAGATTGTTTTAGCTCAAGAGTTAGTTTATTCTCAATATCATACAATGATACATTAAAACGTAAAATAAACCATGAATATTATTTATGATATAAGCCACTTATCTCCTGTTACAATTGCTCTAGTAATTATCATATTCTGTATGATAATTATAAATTCTGGTAAAATATAGAGTACGCAGCTTTAAAGTCTCTGGTTTACTAGGAAGGCTAAATACTGTGTAACATTCTTTCTCTTTTTTATATCCTCTTGTAAACCCTGTTGATGGTTTAAAGCAATTGAATTGAAGGTACCAATGAGAACCTTCAACCCTTCCGATTTTGATTTTGCAGAACCTTTCCAATATCTAAGAATTACTTCTCCTTTCCACTTGAAAAAAATAATAGTCCTAAATTTTCTTCAAAACCCTAATCCAGGCTCTCTGAAAATATTAAGGCACTTCGCCGGAACCTTCAACCTTGCCACGGAAGGTGCTTGATTTGTCCCGTTTGCCCGGTCAAGCCTCCCTACTCTCGCTACAGTTGCATATAAAATGCATAGCAAGGCAATGCATGCATAGTATATTGTTGATATACACAGCCTCGGTCATACATTCTTCCTACCCTCGCTTCTCCACACACATGTGTGATATATGCAAGCAATACATCAATACACATACCTATTACCTATAGATTCTTTATACATCAAAGAAAAGTCCACGTACGGCTTCAGACGGACGCTCTCTCCCTCTCCTCTTAATTGTAAAGTAAAATATTAGCATTCATATAAGCAGTATTTCTTAGAGTGTAAACTTTTTCTAATGTTAAATATCTTGGACTGGAAAAAAGATGGAGTGCAAATGCCCGAGCGTACAAAATGAGACGGAATGCAAAGTTCCCGCGTGTAAACTTTGAGACCCGAAACGAACCGGGACCCGGCTTTATTGTGTAACCATATTAACCTTGACTGCAAACAATAACTCATTTTTTGGTATTTTGGTCGTCACCCCACACGACATATCTAATAGCTGCGCTAATACAACCAAACAGAATATTACTATAAACAAATCCTGCTATCAATTCAATTATTATACTTTTCATTCGTATATAGTAACATGTGAAGATGTAGACGAAGAATGTGTCGAATGGGCAGCAAATGACGAGTGTTCAAAGAACCCAGCGTATATGCTGACATATTGCAGGAAGTCGTGCAGAGTATGTGATTCAGGTAAGGAAAACACTGGACATTTTTCATTCATGTGCATTTTCATAATTCCTTATATATGGTGGAAGCTTAATGTATTATGCAAGTGCTCTACTTACTAGTTTTAAATTAGCCTAGTTATACCATAAAATGAATTTAACAACAAATGTATTAATGTTGTAAACATTAAAAAGTTGACGTACAGGTCATAGGAGACTTTATTTTTGATTAATTACAAAGCTCAATTACTAATTTTAAAGGATTAAAATTAGTACATTTAGTATCTTATCTTAGCGTATAATTTATTGCAATAAAAATATTTCGATAGGCCTAAGTCGCATAGAGGAAATTTCATTTGGGATTTATCTAATTTAAAATCCGAAAATTCCTCTTCAGGAGTTTGGGATTTTTTGGGATGCGTTTGTTTATTAGTTTAAAGGGGTTTAGCGGTTAAATCATGGATTTTAATTTCAGAAAATTGTAGACAATGGTAAAATAAAAACTCTAATATTGTTCTGAAAGTTTTAAAGCAATAAGCAACGACATCAAATTGTTTGGGAAATTGGGGGCGAAGTACATCGATTACACAATTACAGCAAAATTCGACTTGCGAGTTTATACAAATCCCAAACTCCTTAAAAGACTTAATTGCTGGTCTTAAAATCACCTGACAAATTTTCCTGATCACATCAGTTACACAAGACTGAGAAGCTTAGTCAGCTTCTGGGGAACCTTAGAAAACAACACGCTGTAAAATGATTATTTACTGAACTAATATTCCGCGTCACCATTTATTTTCACCAATGGAAAACTCTGTAGGTGTTACTAATTGCTGGAAGTTGATTTTAGTACGCATGTATAAACAATGACTTATTTTCAAAATATGAATTTTATTATTTGATAAGCCATTTTTAGTGATTTGTCCTAAAATGCATGTAGTTTCAATGGGTACCGGCTACGATTTATATACGAATGACTGATTGGATGAGTATTTTCAGAACATTCAGAACTTCGCGCTTTATCCTCGGACATTCGGCAAAAACACTGATCTTTATGCCAAACAAAAAGCTGCGCTTATATAACCAAGCACCTTTTTTAAATTCATACGACCTAATTCGGTTATCCATTCTAATATTTTTCATTCCTATATAGAAATGTGCGTTGATAAAAACGAACTTTGTGACTACTGGGCATCAAGTGGTGAGTGTTCAAGCAACCCAGATTGGATGTTGGTAAACTGCATGAAGTCGTGCAAACTATGCCGACCAGGTAAGGAATAAACTGGACCATTTTCATTCGTCGACATTTTCACAATTTTTTCAATAGGATAATTTAATAATGATAATTTATAACCAAAATATTTAGAACCAACATTCACAACGGAAAATCCTACGTCTGATGTATCAGAAAGTGAACATCCAGATTATTCTTTGAGTACATCTGAAAATCCTGGAGGTATTTAATCTGTTTTCTACTCATCTGTTTCTTTATCAATCAGTATAACTTGATTTGTACTTACATTTGAAAAATCCTACTTATGGAAATATTGGTAATCCTTAATTGGTATTTATAACTGTCCGATGAGAACTTAAATGAGCAAGATCCTTTTGATATATACATTATTTTTCATTAATATCGTTCGTTAAAAAGTTTAAAAAAAGTAGTATAAGTAGCAGTATGGTTTATGTGTTGTGCACTGCACTGTGTAGCTTGAATCTGTTGGCAGCTACGATTTATAATTTACAATCATTTTATTTAATTATATATAATCTTCTACACATGTATTCTTTTTAATTACTATATAGGAGATTGTAGTGATGTATACGGCGAATGTTTAAATTTTGCATCACTTGGCTGGTGCCGAAGCAACCCACCATTTAGGTTAGTCTGCAGGAAAACGTGCAATCTGTGTAATGAAGGTAAGGCATAAACTGAACATTTTTCATTTGTCTGCATTTTCATAATTCTTTATGCAAGATACTTTAACGATAATTTGAAATCTCCTAGATCCAGAAGGACCTGGAGATCCTAATTAAGGATTTCCTACTTACGGAAGTCTTGTTAATCCTGAATTGGTATTTGTAACTGTCAAATGAAGACTCAAATGAGTGATCATTTTAATAAATACTATTCTTCCTGAATGCTATCTATAACTGCGAATATTGTCACTATACTCTGCTGGATTATGCGAAGGCAAAACAACTGTCCATAATATCACTACCGATTGTTCATTGTATCTACAATACCCTTGCTTCATTTCACTTCAATATTCTACAAGTCAAACTAGTTTGGTTGGCATGTATTTATCACGTTAACCAGGGTTGCGCAAATACTTGTTTTTAAATACTCCAACATCGTCAAAGAAATAATTTATTTAAATAGATTTTTCAAGCAAAGTATTTAAATACAAATACTAAAATGTTTTTTTAAATATAAATATTTAAAAACTAGATACAAATACTTTATTTAAATACATTTAAAATATTTAAATGCAAATACAGTGTTTAAATACCTTTTAAGGTATTTAAATACAATACAAAATTCATTTATACACGATCTCAAGTCGTTTGTGTGCCGGAAAGAGATTTGGCCTGTTCGAATACGGAAACTGCACACTGGAACTGATGAAAGCAAACATATGCTGTTTTTCATGAGTGGTCGTTTGATGATATATATTTTCAAGCATCTCCAAGTCTGCTGGAAATGGAGAAGATAATTATTATAACAAGTTTCAGAACTTTGTTTTAATAACAATAGGTTCAGAGACCATGATACCAAACAGCAATTCTGACATACTTATGCAATTTCCAGATAAATGCAAACGTAAATGAGAAAACGATCTTGTCACATTTATGTTTAATTAAAACGGTATTTGAGTATCATGTCTTTATTTAAATAACAAGTACTTGGAATTCGTCAAATACAAAGGTATTTGAAATACTTTTTATAAAATCCGTATTTCAATACTTTTCACGAAAAAATACTTAAATACTAAATAATAAATACTTATTTAAATACACAAGTATTTGCGCAAGCCTGCAGAACACTTATCCTGCACGGTCCTTAGCGTATTATATTATGTTCAATGCAATTTTGCATGTAAGTTTCTGCAGCTCGTTATTAGGAACCCAAAATTTGTATATGTTTGCTTCTATTTGATTGTATTTTACTTATGCCATATGGTTATGCTAAATACAAGCCCATTCAGGTAGTTAATGCCAGCCGTGTCCAACAAGGAAGCAGCTTCTTATGAGCCAGGCACAGCTATCACCTTATTCCAATCTACCAGAGCTGGAGATAATGAACACTGCTTTGTGGATTAACAGATCGTCTTTTATTTCTTGCTTATTATTTTATTTTATAAAAAACGGATAAAGTAATTACATCTTACATCATTATCATCACCTCAGAACCAAAAGAAAAATTGCCACAAAACTATAAAAAATTCGAGCTAAGCATCCTGTTCAGAACCATTCCATTCAAGAAGTTCTTACTTGCAAATTCTTAATTAACAAAGATTTTTTACGTATCTGCCCATCTGCCACCTGAAAAAACAATGCTTCACACAATTTCCTCAATATTCTTGCATACATTTTATAGTCTGCAATTCCTCCACCAGTATGCTTCGCTGCGCTGAGAATATTTTTTTTTGGATGAAATGTAATTTTCTTAAAAAAGAGCTAACGGGGCACTATTTGTCCATCACACTTCTGGTTGTGATCACACATTGGAATTGGAATAGAAAGAGGAGGACACAATATTGATGACAATTCAAACAACAACGATGGCAATTCGATATTGAACCGATGTGGATAGAATTGCTCGTAATAAATTTTAACCCTACTTTCACTATCAAGATCATTGAAATTGAATGCCAAGGGAAGAAAGATTCCGAACGCGAGATGCATGATTTTATATCTTTTTACGATAAGAATGTGTTGAATTGGTATCTGTGGTTTCCTTGTAAACCAGATGTATGTGAAATTTGTGATTCGATTCAAAACAAATTGTAAGCCACTTTTAAATACTATTCGGACTAATTGCTTTCTCTTCAATTGAAAAGTATTTCACTTTTTCATTTTAACTTGCCATATTTTCAAGACCGGGAAAATTTCGATTGCTAACAATTTACATTTTAGACATGCTTTAAAAAAATTAAAATGCTTCACAGAATTTTTCTACATTGCACATGTAATACACTTGTAATATCAACTAATCACATTTATTCGTAAAAATATGTTTTACTAAAGAATGTCTTTTAGTTGCGAGCGCTTACCATGAATCAAAATGATGCAAAATTTGCAAGCAATTAGGTAAGTGGCTTACCTAAGTACAGATGAATGCGTAGATAAAGAGTTCAAATTTTGTTAGTCATTTTTAGCAGTGCCTATCCGTGCTTATGTCCGGCCTAGTGAGAATATGGAGGATCGGCTTGTCCGATTGATGGCTAAAATGATTTACAACAAATTCTAAGGCTGTGACGTTTAAATGTTCTGTTAGACAATTTATTTCAATGCAAATCATATAGCTACACGCCTACATTCCTGTGGCAAATGCATCAATATGTTTGTCAAAATTTTAATCCTTAACTAAGTCTTTTTCAATTGAAAAAATAGAAAGGTTTGATCAAAGAACTTCTACGGATTGCATGGTTACTGAGAGGAGTGGCATTGCTAAAGTAACGTCTTTAAGTGACTTTTGATCATGAATTTCAGTTTTTCCAAAAAATTCCCAAACTATCCAGGAGTCTATGTCAAATGCTATATATGTTTTTTATTGTATTGGCATGGGAAAAGTAGGCATATTCCATTGTTACACTGAAACATATAGCCTTTGACATAGACTGGATATTTTGGAAAAATTTTGGGGAAACTAAAATTCATTATCAAAAATCGCATAAAGACGCTAATTTACAAATGCCACCCTTCTCAGTAACCAAACAATCTGTAGAAGTTCTTTGGGTTTGATAGCATACATGACAGCTGTAGAAAACAGAAATAATATGAATAGGAACTTGCGCGTGTTATCGTTAGAAGCACTAGATGAGACTTTTAAAAACTTGGCAGCATAGCATCCTTCTTTCATTGCAAAATGTTCAGCTTCCGTTTTCGAACTTCTAACCCTGCATCACTTAACTCACGATTCTAAGCTATTGGCTTTCTATGGACGAAATACCGAATAATATGCAATTTTATGACGGTACAAAATTGCATATTATTCGGTACTTTGTACCGTCTTGGTGATGGATAATTAGAAACTTTTGAAAATTCATATCTCAGAGTAGCAGACGCCATTTTCAACCGTTCAAACGGCATTATGTTGATAAAAAAGTGAATTTTATTGTAGGCATACTCGCTTAGAAAATAGAGTCCGCTCCTGGTCAAAAAAATATAAAACATTCTCAATTTTTGCGGAAATTTTGAATTATTTTGTTATAACGTTCAAAACGTTAAGAATTTTGAGCCAAAACTATCACTATAGAAAAGTCCTTACTCGATTTCACTACTATGAACTAAATTAAGTGCTATGTGACTATGCTATGGTGGCCATGCATGCTGGCCGCCATAGCATAGTGGATTCCGTCGAATACTCTTGCTACTTTAGTTTCTACTTTACGTTAATGTAGGCCTAATATTGTACAAAAACCAGTTGTTTAAAAAACACGGATGGAGAACCATGAGCATAAAACGAGGTTGGCAAAAATTTGGGTTCAATACATAAAACAATATTTAGCTGGCGTATTACATGGGACAAGTATGTTAGGTTTTCGGATGACTATAGTTTTCTACATAAAATGAAATGAAATAGGAAATCTGATGACATCCGAACCGAAGACATGAATTAGGATTACATTTTTGCACGCGCGTACCGGTGCCCAGTTCCCGGCCGATTTTGTCGTCCCGGCCTGGGGATTGTGAATTACCTGGCACTTATGACGGATAGGCCCTGATTTTTAGTGTTTTCGAGCATTTTTCGGAAATTTTTAGTGTTTTTGGAGCATTTTTCGGAACGTTTTAGTGTTTTTTGAGCATTTTTCGGAAACGTTTAGTGTTTTTCGAGCACTTTTCGGACATTTGTAGTGTTTTTGAGCATTTTTTGTCGGGATGTCTGACTTCCTGATGGAAGTCGGCATTTCGGGAATTTTTTGCTGGCAGACTTTTTGTAACATTCCCGACCCCCGTCTAAATGTTTCTATGGAGGAGAAAGCTTTTTCACAGTTAATGAACACTTAACACCAAGGCATTCCATGATAGCCATCTGCTCGTTGTAATGCACTAATTCTAGTAATAAACACATTTAATTCTGAGAACGAAAATAAATAAATGCAATGGCTAAGGGTTTCAGTTTTAACATTGGTTAAATGTTTTTAATGTGAAATAAATGTGCATTCAAATTCTTGGCTCACAAGTAACATAAGTAATTGTTGGTTGATTGTAATGAATTATGGCGGAATAAATGTAAATATATTATCACATTTATATAACTATGTAACACAGAGTAGTACATATACAAACGAAGAAGTTCCGATTTTGGATCAAATCAACGCTGAAGAAAGTGGAGAAAGTCCATTCCAGCTTCAGATGTAGTGATCATTGGGGATCTCAGTTGCTAGATTCTTTTAGCTCATTCTTGCTTTCATATTCCTCCAAGCTTCTCACCCTAAGCCACTCTTTCTGTGCCTGGCTTAACTGACACTAGAAAAACAAAGATGAACGTTACATATTCAAGTTGATAGTAATAAATAATTACCTACTGTTAAGTAGAAAGGAAAGCACTAAATTAGTTGAATAAATTTACCTGCTGATCAAGCAATGCCTCTAATCCTTTGTAGAGCCCTTCCTTTCGGGTTTGATCAAATAGACGCAGCTGCATCTCAAGATTACCCATC
>JAANSM010004817.1:0-10824 GCA_036850725.1 Orchesella villosa
CTTAAATATAAGCATGAGTTTCACAATAGGCATGATATCATACGATGTACTATGTTTGATGGTGGCAAGTCGGCAAGTTTCATGAAATTGATAATCTATAACGATATTTGCCATAATGAATTACTTATGCTAGACAATATGTGGTAGACAATATAATAAATGAGTTCTTCGAATCGATGAATTTCAATATCAATATTTTTATTGAATTCTATATTGAACAAATCTTCCTGACACCTGACCATTCGTGTTTCTAACCGACTGTTTGTATAATTGATAATAAATCCGTTGTAAGAAATCTCCTTCCTCACATTCGTTGACTCTATCTAAAAGGATTTTTTCGTTTCCTGTCCTTGTGAAAGTACTGCTTGATTTGGAACAAGTTAGTAGATTTGATCCCTTGAACACCTTTGGTAATAGGGAAACTATCTCGGGTGTGGAAAGTTTCATAGGGATCATCCACAAAGTACTTTTTCTTTACCCAGTACTTGGTCATCATTTTTTCAAGCACCCGATTCTCCCACGGTTTTCGAAATATATGATTGCGAAGACGATGACGTCTCCTCGAACTCTTTTTCCAGAGATGACGCGCCCTTCCTGGTTTGGGAGAAATCCATGCACCCCAGTCCAATCTATAAAAGCGGTTCAGAACGGCTTTCACGGTTTTTCTCCTCCCCTTTCGCATAGACATTTTGATAACATTGCGGGTACTATTGAATACAAGCGGGTCTGGCGCTATGAGCAAAGTTGACGGGGATGTTCTAAATGCTCCGATGTTTCCAACAAGTAACTGACTAGATATCCTATGATGGGAGCTTACAAAAGGGCTACTTCCAATTAACGTTGGAGTTCTTCCACCTGAGAAAATATATAACAATCATAGAAAAAAAATTAAGGTCTGGTCTGTGTAAACAATTTATTATTGACAATGGCAAATGAAAATTATACGCTATTATGGAATTTTCGTTATCAACATTCAATAAAAGCTCACCACGGATTTACTCTAGTCATGCAGATAAGAACTATTAACTATTATTTGGAAACAACTTTACCAGAGGTGGAGTAAGTACAGCATCCTGTGACACGACTTATTATCGACGCTTCCGCTGCTCCACAAGCAATTTTCAGTGTATTAATTGAGTTGACTGCATTGAAGAGATGATGGTGCCTTCTTAACAAACCAGTTTCTCGGGACATAAGCGATACCAGGTGTTACGCTCCTTAGTACGACGGAAGATATCTGACGCAACGCCATGACTAACGAGCAGTGTTGAGAGTTTATCAGTTGTTGGTTGTGTGTTGAGGGTCAAGATCTTGCGTAGGGCGTAGATGCTGAATGAAAGTACTTGAACCCGACCATCAACTATCTAGCAAACAAGCAGAAGACAAAACCTGCTAATCACAAAAAAGGTTATATCAAATATTCAAATACCCACACGACTTCTATTACCAATCAAGTGCCACGGTGCCTTTATCACTATTATTAAATTGTACATTGATATTTAAAATATTTTACTCGCCCATCTGACATCTACTGAATTTTATGCTATTTTAAATCTTGTCATGTTACATGTGTTACTTGTCACTTGTAGGTCTTCTAATGTCTAAATTATGGTTACCAAATATAAACACTCTTACATTGTGCATTGTACATCTTAACTAACCCACCTTAAGTTCATCGGTAATTATTCTTCTACTTCATTTCTGCTGTCTGTTTACATGATAATCTCTGATCTCATTACTTGAGGGGACTTAAGTTTAAGACATTCACTCCAGTGCCAGTCCAGTCACCAGAAACTAACGAACAACTAACTATTAACTACGTTTACAAAACCCGCTATGGTTGATGGTTGACTGAATCCTCGGGTTCATAAACAAAAACACATTTTGTTTACTTTGTACTCAGTTGTTAGTTACTCTTCTATCTTTTCAGTAGTCAGTAGTTGGTTTGGTAGTAATGAATGAGCATGTTGTATTGTATGTTCAAAGATGAAGATTGGAACATTGCAAGTGATGGTTTAAGTTTTACGTATTCGTATTTGGTACAGTATTCGTATTTCCATAATTCATGCATGCACCGGTATTCCTCTGTGTTACCTATTGTCCCTGTCCCTATTTATTAACTCTTTGCCAGATACCACAACATGAGACATTCAACATAAAAAGCTGATACATAAGCATAAGTATTTTATTCATATAGATGAAGTATGACTTCTTCGTTAGTAGAATTAAGCTGACTTTGAAGCTAGGTATACTCTACTGCAGGAAGAAGGATGAGATTTCGGCAGAAATATACATAAAACTGATGCAGCAAAATATAAGGATGAAAACATACATACATACTGCATAGTGCATACTGCATACCTATATTACCAAATGTGCGGTAGGTGGTATGTATATAAAACTGTTACATCTTTGTTGGAGTTCTTAAGTTCTCGCAACATCATATCAAAATATCATTTTACTTCTCGGCTTTTCTACTCGCGTAGTGTGTTGTAGTGTACATGTATAGTGATGGTATAAAAATCTACTCTACGGACTTCCACTAAAAGGTTGACTTTGTGAACATCATATCAATATCATTTTTACTTCTCGGCTTTTCTACTCGCGTAGTGTGTTGTAGTGTACATGTATAGTGATGGTATAAAAATCTACTCTACGGACTTCCACTAAAAGGTTGACTTTGTGGTGTTAGGATCAAATCCGTTTGGGTACAATTCAGTTCAGACATTGAAGTTTGAGTGACTGGTGACTTCTGGTGAGTCATTGTGTGGAATTAGTACAATAAGTCAAATGTCAGCTGCAGCCGCGTCCGGCTTGGATGAGACATTTGAAATATCTCATTTCATAATGGTTTTATGTAAAGTAAATATGTCGAAAAAGTGTAGAAAGGTTGAATTTATATATTGAGAGTCAAGAGTAGGAACATTCTTTCAATAATAAAGTCATTATCACATTTCACGTGCAACGTGTGAGTCGTGTATCTATCTGTCGAGTACTTCGTAATAAGTCGATGTTCTGATTGTTTGTAGTCTAGTACATTATCAACAATCATATCAGCAAATCAGCAACATTGAACATTATATTTGGCTGTTGTTCTCATCCATCATCTGATGACCCAGTTGACTCATAATGAGCTCTTCACACAACAGAGCAGCGTCGTGACCTCGTGCAATGCTCAAGTTTGGCTGTCCGGTAATCCCCAGCTTTACTTTTTTGTGAGATGTAAGTGTAACAATGAATTCTTTTGCATTAATCTGCATCATCGTTTTATTGTTTATGCGTAGTTTTTTTTCACAGTGGGTAGAGAATTTGGCATAAAACGAGTTCAAAACAAGTGAGGGAGACGGTCAAGTCAATGCAACAGGCAACAACAGATGATAGATAGGAATCTAATTGGTACGTAATTTCTTAACGCATTCAACAATTTGTGATTTGGTAATCGGTGTTCTAAAATAATTTCGAGACAGATTTGGCAGATACGTATAATTCCTGTAACCCGTACATCTGCGGATATGACACAACAAGGTACATTCCTCTTCTTGTGTGTTGTGTGCTACACCACACGTATATAAAAAACATATCGTAATGCACAGACAGTTTATATTATCTTTCCAATGAGAACGTTTTGTGATCTGTGAAGAGTTGTAGACATAGACCCGTATAATTTCGTAGCTCGTAATATATAACAACATTAAAAAAGTCATCTTAAAACAAGTCTATAGACTGCAAAAGCAGCCCGTAGTAGCTCCTTCAAGTTCCCATGTTATGTTGTATGTATATATCACTTCTGTTCTGTTAATATTCCTTTTAGGTTCGTTCCCGTTCACGCTCAAAACGAGGCAGTAAGGGTTGCACAGTGGAGCTGTAAGCAACTCAACTCATCACATCAGCTTCGAAGTACGGATACCATGTTGCCAACACTGAGAATGCATAGTGTTTTAGTCATTCTTCGGCTACAGATGATAATGAACTAAAATAGGTAAGTACACTACACATCGCACAGTAGTGGTGACTAGTTCATTCATAGTGCAAGTGGCAATGGACTTGATATGAAAAATGGAAGACTTCCTAGGCCTAGGATGTTGTTTATTAATGTCTCTCTCATTGATATTATTACAGGAAGAGCTCTGCGGTAATATAAAATATTCATAGTAATAACCTTAATTAATCTACCAGCTAATGAGTGGGCAGTTTTTCGAATCTCATTAAACATCTACCATTCATCATAGTATTATTTTTAAATCTAGTGTTGTGTTAACCGCCCAGTCACCAGTTAAAGAAGAGGGTGTAGCTATGTTAAAAGTTTTGTTTAAAATGTAATAATGTAAGTGGTTTTTGCAAATTACAAATTAATTCCCTATGTTGTATGTACTCATCTATAATTATTGATTTTGTCGAAAAGTAGGGTAGAATATCAAATTCATTTTGAAAAGTATTCCATGAGCATCCTTTGAATATGTACAAACTACATTGTAATGAAATAATTTAATAGTTGAAGATAGTGTGTTTGACTTCTGTATTATGTTAGATTGAGATGTTCTAGACCTGTCACCTATCATCTGTGCTGTGATCTATCCATCCTAGTAGGTTGTAGGTGTTCTGTAAAACGGTCCGTAACGATACGTTGCGGTATTTTGTATTTACATTTACTAGTTTCAACTTAATTTCTATGTGTCGTTGCCTAATAGGTGGTGGAATATTATGCCTTAGATTTCAAGGTTTGTACTATAAATTCTTCGTACTGATTAATTATTTTTTAACGCATTGGTTGCGTGATGTCACAAATCATCACTAGCTTTATACCGTGTACATTGTTCTGCCGACGATCAAAGGAGTTTAGGGGTTTATTCAAGGCTGTCATAAAATGTATGTTTTCAAGGTATTTAATCGGCCATAACAATTTTTATATTCTTACCCCATAAACGAAGACAATGTTTAACTAAGCTAGGAGTTAGTTATGCAACCAAATTATTTTGCACTGGGGGAAGGATTTTGTTTTATGTTTAGCAAAGTTCAGGTTTCAGATTTAGCTAACTTTCTGAAAGCATTGAATGCTGTGTAGTCTACGTATTAACAATTAATCTGGCATCTTATCAACGACATCAACGTGTCTGTGTAATGTAATTAATGCTCAGGGCTCAGGAGTAGTGACGTAACAGTCGTAATGTTGTATTGTATTGCTGGTGAGTTGGTGAATTTTAGCGACAGAATTTTAGGTGACAAAATTTGGGCGTCTTAAATGTAGAATGCTACGCGAATTAATTTAGTTGACACAATATGCTATGATGATGAAAGTATTGAAAATTATGATTATATTATGTTGTATGTAGACTTTGCGATTGTTGAACTTTATCCAGTTAAGTAGTCATTAGTCGTTAAATATTGTGGATATTGTCTGATTCTAGAATTCACCGTCTCATCATGATTCCACTCATCAAAGCGGACTCATAACCTGGTTTTCACCTACATACAAAGACAGTGGCAGCCTTACATCGTTACATCGCTCGGTTCGGTTGGCTCGTCACTCGTAGAAAATTCCCATCATATTATTACTAATTAAACTTAACCACAGTCGGGAATTGAAAGCTGAATTTTTGTGAAATTATATTTTGGAATTGAATTTGGTATTTGGTGACCTTTTCTGGTAGGTCTTTAGTTAGTGAAACCGACGGGTTGTTTGTGTGTGATCAGTTTTTTATTTGCACAAGGCAGATTTTAAAAATTTACAGTGAAGGTTAGAATAATTAAGAATGAGTGACTAATAGTTTATTGCCACATAGCTCCTACCTAGTTACTTTAATTAAGTAGTTATTATTTAAAGTATTTAAACCTCTTACTACGAAGAATTAATTAGCTTATTTGTGAACACGAAAATATTCCCAAACTTGGAATCTGACTTGTTTGTAACAGTTTAAATAGTGTGAGGTAGGTGTGGTTGTGAAGTACGTTGAAAAGAACTGTTCTTGGTGGTTCGGTGTACTCCGCCTTACCATTTTGGTATTGCAGAAATGTCTACTGTAGCAACTATATCTGTTGCTGGACCTGAAGCCAACGGTAATGGCATGTCAGTCATTGGTAGTGATCACAAGGAAAATCTTCAGTTGGCAAAGTCTACTGCTGAAACATCAGATTTAATACAACAGAATGGTACGAGTGTGGAGCCTAAAGTGGAAGAGAAAGGAGAAAATGAGATTGATATAATATTGAATAATGTCGTGTGCAACTTCAGTGTAAGATGCCATCTAAATTTGAAACAGATTGCTATGAATGGCCATAACGTGGAGTTTCATAGGGAGATGGCGGTGAGAAATATTAATTAAGGTTTAATGCTATAAATATATAAATAATCTTAAGGAAGGATAATAATATGGATGTGGATGTAATTATCATGTGCAGATGTTGATCATGAAGTTTCGAAGACCTAGTTGTACTGCCTCAATATGGTCGACAGGTAAAATAACAATGACGGGAGCAACTACAGAAACCGATGCCAAAACAGGTGCGAGAAGGTGTGCCCGAACTCTTCAAAAACTCGGTTTCAACGTCAGATTTACAAATTATCGAATTGTCAATGTTCTGGCCACCTGCACCATGCCTTTTGCAATAAAAATTGCAGACTTTGCGCAGGCGTATCCCAGATTAGCCAGGTATTTTACACATACGTCTTTTTTCGAATTATTAAGTCGTATTTGTCTACCAACCAGAAGTAGTAACGGAGTGCTTTGGATTTTTTTGTGTGCCGTTTTAGTTATGAACCGGAACTTCATCCTGGGGTCACTTATAAAATGAAAGATATCAAGGCTACGTTGAAAGTATTTTCAACTGGAAGTATTACGATAACAGCCCCCTGCGTAGACAACGTTCAATTGGCGGTAGAGCATATTTACAATCTAGTCTTTGAATTTAAAAGGGAGAGACAAGTAGATGACCTTCAGCAATATCCCATATCAGAAAGGAAAAAGCGACGCCGAGAAAAAAGACTGCTTCGTGAACAGCTGGCGAATGGTAGCTCAAAAGTTCACAAAGGACCATCGAGAAAGAAAACTAAGTACGACGAAGAATTCATCAACGACGAAGAGCGTGAGCTGGTGGATGAAGACGAAGAAGACGAAGAGTTATCCATTGTTGAGTTCAAGACACCCATTGAAATTGATGAGTCAGAGGAAGAGGACGCAGAAGAATTTGATAGCGACATCAGTCATGATTAAAGAACACGACCTTAAGTCAAAATCAATGTATCCACTGCTTTACAAGTATGTAACTGAATTTAATAACGGTGGACCTGAGACTATCGCCAATCTGTACCTTCCATTCGAGCATAATATTTCTATGAAGGGGTATCAGTATTCACGAGCACCTTCTGCCTTCTGAAATAATACGTTAATATTACAGTAACATTTGGCCGCTATGAACATTAAGGAGCACAATATTTGTATTTATGTTTTAAAATGCAGACATTCAATTTAACTGTACCACTACTCAGCCAGTGACCATTTAATGGCCATCTTTCACTCACAACATTTAATAGTCATTTTTAAGTGTAGTTCAATTAACAAGGACTCAGCTTATCACAGAGTTATTACATCTTTTTTCATTTAAGTTGAAGTTAGGTTCTTTAAATACGTTCAATTATTGTATCCTCATCTTAAGTACATTATGTGAGATTTTTTAATATTAATAATTTTACTCGACTCACACATCATACTGTTGCAGACAGTATAATAATGTTGTTACCCGTTACTTTTTTTATTTATTCGCAAATGAAAATTATGACAATGAGTATAGAACAAATAAGAAGCTTCTTAATTACGTGATTGAATACATATTTATTACGTTTCACATGTATAAATCAATGATAACAAAATAGTCAGACAGATCTGGGAGTTTGTAAAGATTTCGCTAAATTTTGACACGTGTATTTACCTATACTCACACGACTGGTGTATCTATTTTGATTTTGATGCAAACAAAGGTAAACGTCACTTTCGGTGGCTTGCAATAATATCTTTTAGTTAATAGGTTTTGTATTACGTTTTAAAAGTTAGAAATGCGGCGACAATTTAATAATAAAATTTTATATGAATAATTGATTGTGACGCTATCACATTATCATGCTCATGACTCAAATGTTCTTTACCACTATTATCGTGTATAAAAATGATTATTTAAGTATAGTTGTAGTAGGAACTCAAAACAGTGTCTTCGTAAATGTTCCACGGAGAATACAACAAGGCTGCACTTTAGAATTATTACTAACTCAATAGGAGTTAACCATTTTTGTAATAAGTGTGTTCGTTTTTACTCAGTGAATAGAATCCGAGTGAGTCTGAATGTGGCCTTTTAAAACGTTTCAAGCTAACAAGTAGAATTTCATCGTTGAGTACTGTGCAGTTCAGTAAGTTAATAATGCTGTATGTTGAGATTGAATTACCTGCAAAATTAGTTGTAATCATGTCATGCTAGTACGATCACAATATTGTATTGTATGATATGCAATGTATCTAGTACTACTGAATTAATTTGATATGGTTCAAGTTCAACCCATTAACTTATTTTACAAAAGTTTAAAACCTATGAATGAAATTAGTTGTAATTCTTGATCGGTATGATTTAATATGAAAAATGTATGGTGTGCTGGGAGGAATCTGCTAGAAAATTTTATCGGAATTAGGGTACGTATTAAATGGTATATATACAATGTTTGTGGAATCTAAAACATTGCAGATGAAAGGTTTGTATGAATACGATGGAGGAGCTTATTACAAGTACATTATTTAAATAAATTGACTATATGCAGTAAACTTTTGTCGACCGCGTCATTTATACACTTAATACTTTCATGATTCGTTATGCATATATATGGATTATAGTTAAAAGGTTTTAAATACTTAATCGTTTTTCATAAATACGGAACATTCATTTATTATGGTTAACGCTTTTGTGTTACGTTATCCGGGCACTGAAGAGTCAGCTACAAATCATAAAAATACAAGCACATACAACACTCAATACAGTTTTGTATTATGTTACGTATTACAATACGGTTTATCTTGAGTTTTACACACTGTTTCATTTAGGTACACTTTTAACAGGAATTTCAAGCTTATTACTATTTATTAATCTTAACCATAAACTAAACAGAAACAAACAGAACAGAACTGAATAATACTTAATTGACACATAAGTTACTGAAATGTTATAAAAGTTTGAAAATCACAGATCACAAAGAAGTTGACGACTTGCATTTTAAAGATTCTTGCAGTTGCAACTCGGTGATTTATGAACGTCTGGAACACCCTGAAATCTTGAGAATCTCCTTTGGTTGGGAGACAGGGTCATTATACATTAATTATTATTATTAGTTGTAGTGTTCAAGTTTCAAGTTTCTTGAAAACTATCATGGGAAACTTGAACCATAATATAATAATGATTGCACAAGTTTTGTTACTACTGATAACCTATATGATACGAGCTTCATTATAATGTATATAGATTTATAAAGCTGGTATAACTAAGATCAAATGACCTTCCGGGGATACGTCTTAAATTGACTTTCAGTTCATAGTTGATCGCTAACAATGATAAGAGAGGTTATTCAGATCTCTGACATGACTGTCATACATTTCATTAGAAATATTCCATCATTTGAGCAACTTTTACAAAATACACTTTAAAGCATCTAATGTAATGAAATACACAGAAGTAAATATATAAACGTAGACAAAGTGCAGTTCACCACTGTAAATCATCAACTCGATTTGATAAAAGGCTTAATTAGATACAATTAACATTTGTATATGAAGAAAATGCTTCATAACATATCATCATCAGTCTCCGGAATCCCACTGCTGTTAACTATATACTTTTGCAGGTTTAAAAATGAATTTTTAAAATTCATTGTTCTTTACACGATTACCAGTCGAATGCTTTTCTTACATACAAATCGTTTAACTAAACTTTTGCAGTAAAAAATTGACATCATTATTCTAAATTGTTTTGTAAAAGAGATTGAATCTCAGATTTGGAAACACTTGCATTCGTTTCGTTACTTTAACTTCCGTTGCTATTTCTGATCTGTTGAACGATTCCACAAAGATATAAGAACAAAAACTCGTATCATAAATACGCACTGGAATTAAATTACCAATAATTTAAAGCACGAGAAAAACAGGCCGACGAAAAGTGTTCCAGGCTGAAAGAACAGCGTTCAGATCATCGGTTTCTGTGGGCAAGAAAAACCGAAGCTCGCGATATTTCAGCAGATGGCAAAATAATAAAAACCACTAGTCTTGTCACTAAGGTCTGTGAAAACGAATGAGGTGACGACTTTCCTGATGAACTTCCATTTCGGTGCTTTTGTAGTCATTTAACTCTTTCCTGATTGCAGCTTTATCCTTAGGTGTTAATCTAGTCCATGGTTTATCAGCTCGTCTGTCGTAATCTTGAGCCTGGGTGACTTCGATATAGTCGTTAAAGCGAATAATCTGGAATTAAAAATATATATGTGGATATTGAATGACTGCTAAAACTCTAGAACACAAGATTACACAAAGACTTTAATAACCTTTTTTTCCTTCAGCTCTTCGATTGTCGGTCTAAAACTAAGTTTCCTCAGGAGCATTTTCTTCTTCTCCTCTTTCAGTTTTTTAGCTTCTTCAGGGGTTTGTTCTGTTATTTAACAAAAACACAAAATTAAAAAACATCACTCTAAATTAAATTAAGGATTATAAAAATATAAAAATAAGTAGATTCATATAAAACATGAGCCTTACTTTTGAGTATATTCCTCTCTTCCAATTCCTCCGCCGAAGGTCGCATACTAAG
>JAANSM010004818.1:0-10821 GCA_036850725.1 Orchesella villosa
TTACATAATTTAGTAGTAAGCAAGCCAATGACTTCTTTTTTTTCTCTCTCTCTCTTGTCAGTCAACTCGAATGATGATTATGAAGATGATATGATGTTGATGATGATGACATTTGACCAATATTTTATTTCTATCGACAGATGTGAAACCTGCTTGCTGGATTCTTTTTAAATTTCGTCAAAATGAGACAAAAAATGAAAACAATAGTGTGGGCATGATCGGCATATCATCATTGGCATGTCGCAAAATTTGCAAGTAATGCTATGCTGCTACAACTACACCACGATAATCTTATATGTTGAACGTGTATAAATAAGGAAGCAGAAAAAAGAAACACGTTTTTTGGTCTTCTTCTTTTTTGAAGTCCATCACTACCATTGGATTGCTGCTAAGAAACCTGTATCTATATAGTAGTCAGTAGTCGCTATGCATTATTTCCAATCTACATTTTTTTGCTTGGCTTCATCTTCTTATTTCTTTTGTGTGTCATTAGTGACCAGAAAAAGAATGCTGAAGGATGATGATGATAATCACATCATGTGCACGATTTAATAATCACACGCATTTATTAAGACGATAAGATTACTAATCTTTACTCAGCTTTCAAACCTTTTTTTATATATGTATGTTCATTATTTCATTGCTGCAAACTGCAAAAGGCACTTTAATTACTCCACATGATAGTAAAAAGGTGGAGGATGAGCACGTTTGCTATCCTCTTTTATAGCTACTTCATCTTCCACCTGATTATCGAGCTCCATCCTTCTAATTAGGTATTCAACCCATTCATTTGAGAAGGAAAAGAGATAAAAAGAAGAAGAAGCAAAGAAAATGTTTTAAATTGTCACATAATATTTGGTGTCATCGCGCATTCCTCGCATTCGCTCAGTTTGTTGAGAATTTGTCACGATATTTACGCTTTAATAACTCTTTTTTTTCTTTAACAACAAGAAAAGAAAAGTAAGTTGGTAAAATAACATGAATTTCTCATTAGGACTTGCGCGCACACACACACAACAAAAATGATAATTTCAAATTTGTTTGAGAGCGAGTTGAGTTAAAGGAATGAGTGACCATTCATTTCATTGCGGTATGTGCTATTACAAAATAGTAAAAAAAAAGTTTGTGTGACAATGCGCTCAGAATCGCAAAGTTAAAGACTTGATTTTTTTCTTAGAGTGATGGCCCACTTTAATCATTTCATGATAATGATGATGTTGCTGATGAGCATTTCAATTTGATATATAATAATAATAACAATAAAAATTCTGTAATGAAATGTTTGTTCCGAAGAAGAGAGTTAATGAAATTCCTCTCTCAATATGAATGTAAGTACCAATCTTTAACAAGTCAATCATTCCTATTATTATGGAATGGAAAAGATGAGAAAATTGCATTAATTTCATCACGACATCAAAAAACCATATATAAAAGATCAATCAATATAATTTCATTTTTTTCTATTGCAAGTCACAATATTAGTGACTCTGGTTGCCTCTTGCCTCTTTCTTGCTCAATCATAACTGGACTACAAAGCTAGTTATATGTCTATGTATTTTACGTGGAAAGAAAGTTTCTTTTATGCTTGTCAATTTTTGTCCGCTGTCAACAAAAATGATGAAGAGCATGAAAACTGGTAAATGGTATTTTGGTGTAAAGTACATTAATGTGTTTTACGCTCTCAAAGCAATAAAATTGGTTCTCCGATACTTCCGGCACAAAAAAATCAATAGCTTTCTTGCATAAGTATACCTACATAAGTATTTATACGCTCATTCATTGCATAATACTACACCACATAATTTTAATGAGATGGCATCATATAATTTCTAGCTAGAACTGCGCCATTATTAGAGCATAATTTGGAGTGAAAATGAAGGAGCTTCCTGTTTCTGACATGTGGATTCGTTTGCTTTTCCCATGAAAACTCCGTTTTCTAATAGTACTTCTTCGTACTGTGTCAAGCCCAAAGCCCAAGTGTTTCTTTGCAAAATTTCAATGGAACGAAAATCAATTATACAGAACAATTGGCAATCTTTGACCTTAATTTCATTTGGAAATAGGGTTACGTTTGCAATGTCATAGCCTATTTATAATTTTTTCCCTTTCAATTCTCATGTCATGTGATGTGATTATGTAAAACAGATATTTCAACTTGTCCTCATCCCTTCAGGCTGGCAGATTGATGAGCACAAGGACAACTACAAAGTAAATATGTAGATAAAAAGAGGAGGCAGCATACTTCATAAGAAAACAAGCTAATATTCATGTAATTCCCGGGAGAACAGACGAGCCACTTGCATTTTCTCCTGAATTACTAAAAAGGAGTCCCGGTAACAAACATCCAGACAAGGAAAAGGGAAAGAGAAAAAAAACTGAGAAAAGGCAAACTTTTTTTTTTGGATTTAATTATTCCTTTGCTTGTTCCTCCCAAGTTTGCACCAAACACACTTCCCAGGTTTTACTTCATCCTTGCATTTCCCTGAACACGAGGAAAAGTATTACAAGGCCGTGTGTGCACAAACACACACGAACCAAGGAAAGCTTTTTCTCTCTTTTAATATTTTAGCTGATTTCCCAAACAAGAACAAACACCAAATTTCATAACTCGGCAGACAAATATGTGTACTTAAAAGTATAAGGAAGTTGCTATTATACCAGTGTATCTCTTGCATTTATAATGTTTTATATACATGATTCATGATTGTTTGTTCGGCGCACGTCACAAACTTTTTGCAGCTGCAGTTTTTTCGACCGAAAATAAAATCCGTTTCCGCATCGCTTCTTACTTATCTGGAGCAGAAGTACAAAGGGGATGTCATTATTATTTGCAATTGTATTTATTATGGTGTTGTGTGGTTCTGAGAAAACTTTACAATGGGAACGGGAAGGAAACTACTTTGCATATTATACACAGATATATTAGTTATATGTGCACATCCATTACTTCTTGATGTAAATGTGGGGAGAGTCACCAGTGCATAAAAAACGAGAAGGAAGAGAGTCAGAGAGAGAGAGAACATCGTGACAGGTAAACAACTAAATTAATATTCCAAGTGCGGTGCAAAGTTGTAATCCCTCAGCCAATTTATTTTATCGTCCCTCACCATTCTTTCCCAAATCAGCTTCCAACTCCAAAGAGAATAAGAGCGAGAAACAGAGAGAGAGAGAAGAGAGAGAGAGAGAAGAGAGATTAATCGGAGACATACATAAAAATAGCAAAAACAACATTGTTAAAACTCTCGTTCATTCCTACTTTGGTGATTGATTTGATTTCATCCTTTTATTTCTACCGATCAAACAAGCTTGTAGTGAGTATAATTTTTTATACGTTTTTCTACAAGAAGAGAGGAGAGCAAGATGAAGATTTGGATGAAGCAAAGCAAACCAAAAGGAAAATAATTATGTGACTAAACTCAAAACCCAAAACAGCTAATCCATTAAAATACCAAAGTCAACAGCAACACCAACCAGTCTTTCGTTATAAACTTTTTCTTATCACAACCAGGAACAAATATAAGATAAGAAAAAAATGCATGTTGGAGCGGGCGAATGGGGAAAGTTCAAGTTAATAACTAACTATCAGTCACATAGCTTCTCTCTTAGCTTGACTTCCATTCTCTCTCTCTCCAATCCAATCTAAAACCCAAATCCAACTCTGAGTCAACTTCATTTGACAAAGCTAAATGAGTGAATGGTGTGACAACTCAGCTGAACTTGTTCAGCGACAGATTGACCAAGACTCTAAACCAAAGGAGAAAAATGTATCATGCAATGCCACGCATATCAACATCATCAAGTTCTCAATGAGGGGAAATGATATAGTTATACACAATTTTTTTGTCCCTGTTTCAATAGACCAGGTACTAGAACACGTAGACACTACACACCAGCCCAAATTAAGATTCCTTTTCTATATTTATTCATCATCATCACAATGCTATCACTTTATTCATCCCTTCTTGTTGAGCTTGTGAGTTGTGATGATGATGTTGATGATAATAAATTAATGTAAGCCGGAGCTAAGAAAAAGAAGTCCTCTCGTCAACTCAACTCAAGCAAGATACCTAATCTCCCTCTCACCTACGTCCTCTCCTCTAGTTCATCCACGTCGTGTGGTTGATTTGATACATGTTTTACAATTTAGCCAACTCTGTTGCTCCCTTGTTTTCTACACTTGTATGTTGTTAGGATGATTCAGAAAAACATGGTGTCTCCATGTTCCATCTAATTTTTTTCCCTTCTCTAATACACACACATTTATATACAGACCTGTATTCAACTCTACAATTCTACCGTCCACACTCACTTTTTTTTATTTTTGTTAGGCAGACATGTAGGGAGCAAAGAGTACAGTTGAGCGAGGCGAGTTGATAAGATCAAAAATCAATTATGCATTGCTATCTCACCTGATGACGATGATGAAATGAAGGTAAAGGTGGTGGTTTTTTCACCACTTTATTCTCATCCATATAAAAGCTAACTTAAGAGGTTATACTTTATTATGTTATACACCTACAAGGAATGAAATTGAAATGGGTTCTTTCTCTCTCTCTCTCTATAAGAAATTGGACTGTGGACTACTAATCGTGGGTAAGACGTGTGATAGATAAGAGCAAGATATTACGTGTTTATATCCAGATAAAAGTGAGGTGTGTGAGAACATTTTTAATGCTTCTTTTTGCACTCCCAACCCACTCCATAAGAAGTTGTAACGTAATGAAATAAGAAATAACCAATGCAATGGTATTTCAAAAAAATTTACACCCCATCACATTATATCACGATATTTATTCAGCATAAAAATATATTAAAAAAAAGTGTTTTATAGAGACTTTAAATGACAAACAAGAATGTGTGTGCCCCGCTTTTTGAAGTAAGTCAACATGAATCTATAGTGGAAGGCAAAGGGAATCTTATTTCTTTATTCTGATTGCAAGCTTGTGTGTGTGTGCCTCTTTTCCAGAAGATGAAGAAGGAGAGGAAAAACTTTCATCTCCTTTGAACAAAGTTCAATGTCGTGTACTTCTCTCTCTCTGCCGTTCAATATCCTTCATCCGTCTCTCTATCTCAGGTTGAGTGAGTTATGTTAGAGAAGGCATAATGCTCTCTGGCTCTCTGCTTTGCTTTACTATATGCCTATGGTTTCTTTTTCTCGCTCTTGCTCACTCACTCATTTCGTTTGAACCAATTCTTTATTCCTTATCTTCTTCTCCCCTCTTCTTCCAGTTTCTCTTTCATCATCCAGCCATTCTTCTCTTTTCTTGTATTGTGTGTTTATTCAATGATGCGATTACATAAAAAGGTACACACACATTCCCTTAGCTTTGCCATGTCAAGCAGCCCAGGTAAGGATGGAAAATGGAATTCCATGAGAGAGAGAAAGAACACAGATAAAAATATGTGTGTAGGGAAGGATACAATAAGGAGTATTTCGGCTTTAGTTACCACTCTCTTCTCTCTCATACAACTTGGCTAATTCTATGCTACAAGTTTTTCTTGAGAAATAAAGATGTACCGAAACATATCAACGAAGAATTTAACGTCAAAGCTACTTTGTACCTTTACAGCTAACCAATTGTCAAACTGCCAACATCATGTTTGATAATGGTTTTTTCCAGTCAAATAGCTAAGGTACATATTTATAGATGTACACTTTTTATCGGGCAGCTGTATGCTCCCTCTGTCTACCTTGAGCATTGAGTCCATAACTGAGAGAGATGTTTGGAACATTTTCTAACTGAATGTTGACAGGACAGTGGAATGCAAAGAAGAGTAAAGATCATGATCATGTTCAGATTCGTATTGGTTGAGATTTGAGATAGCGTCCTAATACAAGCCAAACCAACGGGAATTGAAACTGAATTGATTCAAGTCAAAGTACATTTATGGATATCACACACAAAAAGAGGTTTTTAGCTTCAATTCTGAGGTAAAAAGCTAAAGAATTACTTAGTTTTCTTGAAGATTCAAACTGAAACGGTTTGAAGAGAAGCAGAAACTTGAGAGGGTATGAAAATATATATATATACCATGTAAAGATAAAGAAGGAATTGGAACGGGAACGTGAGTTGGTTTATTGTTGTCGGCAGCTTGTCCTATCATTTCCGAGTAATGTAATGAATCCAACCTGCCCATTACTATTTTTCTACATTCCAATTGGTTGAGATTTGAGATAGCGTCCAAATACAAGCCAAACCAACGGGAATTGAAACTGAATTGATTCAAGTCAAAGTACATTTATGGATATCACACACAAAAAGAGGGTTTTTAGCTTCAATTCTGAGGTAAAATGTAAAAAGCTAAGGAATTACTTAGTTTTCTTGAAGATTCAAACTGAAACGGTTTGAAGAGAAGCAGAAACTTGAGAGGGTATGAGTATATATATACCATGTAAAGATAAAGAAGGAATGGGAACGGGAACGTGAGTTGGTTTATTGTTGTCGGCAGCTTGTCCTATCATTTCCGAGTAATGTAATGAATCCAACCTGCCCATTACTATTTTTCTACATTCCTTCCAGCTCACATAAATACCCCGTGATTTTTTTTAACCTCCGCCATATAATTTTTTGTTCTAAAAGGTAGCAATATTGAAGAGGACGACAGGAAAGAAGTGGTCAATACCTATTATATTAATGATAATTGTCAATTATGATCATATCACAGGGAACTATAGCCAGCTAGTTTAGTAAGGATATAAAATATATGTAAGGATGAATTCACAAAAGCAAACTGCTCCTCTGCCCTTGAAAAAACTATAAAAACGGTTAATCTACAAAGGCCTATTATATTCTTAACTTGATATAAGACCATTGCATCAGTTTCAACGTTTCAAGGGTGAATGTTAATAATAAGTATTCAATTTGGTTTGTGCTTTCATCCAACTTGCCTGCTGGGACAATTTTCTTTGATCGGATTAATACATACATTCCTTTCTAATAAAGAATCAGATTGATCAAAAATCTTAAAAGTTTTTGCAATAGCTCTAAACCTCATATGTCCACGACTCCACGCACATTTTGAGAAACGAGCAAGCGACCACATGACGACGGCACATTAAATAGATTTTATTCCTCATATTTCCATTCCTCACTGCGACAACTACAAACCTCCGAAACAGTTTTAAGAAGAAAAAATATATATTTGTTTTGGTTGAACAACAAACATGACAAACTTTTGTGCAGTTATCATTACTCGTTCACACAGTAAAAGTTTCATTAATGTAATCTGAAAAGTGTCCAAGTTTTCTCAATTTTTATATATATATTTTTTGCAACTTGCACATTCAGCTTTTATCACATGGCATGGCATCGTTCCGTAGCGTGGCGTGGCGTGGCGTGGTTTTTTCTCTGAGTCATAAGATATCATAACATCAAGTAAAAATGGTGGCTTTCCCAAAGTACAGAGAAGAGAATTCAAGAAGATGATAATATGATGGGGCATTAGAATCCTTAGAGTAGGAAAATGAAACATGTGTGTGTCTGTGTCCTCTCCACAAATGTAAAGAGGAAGAGAGAGAGAGAGAAGTTGAGGATGATAATAATATAATGATTCGGCCATATAATAAAAAGAAGGAGCAAAGTCTTTGGGAAATATTTTTTTCCTTCTGCTTCCAGAATCCCTTTTTTTCTTTAGTTCCTCCCGTATATTTTATAGAGGGCAATAACAACTTTATGAAGCTGTCCATACGCCTCTTCCTATTACGTTTCTCATCATATACATAAAAGTATACCTTAAGATGCAATGCGATGCAATATCCAACTATTGTTATGGACTAGAGCAGTATAATACCACCAGAAGTTCTAAGTTCTCTCTCTCTTTCTTTCTGTCCAAAAGACTTCACATATTTTCGTCTCTTTCCCAAGACACGAGAGAGAATATGGTGTTGTGGAGTGCAAGGGTCATCTCATCTCATCCCATCTTCAGCTCTAGATGTACTTAGTGGTCAAGAAAAAACCAAAAGTTTTTTTTTCTCACGACAAAAAAGAAACTGAACGAGCAAGCAATAATATCTTACGAGATGAGTATGAAACTCTACATGTGGTCATTTCTTTTCCTTGAGAGGGCCTTTACACCCAAAAGAGAGCACTTTATTTTTTTCCAAGGAAAAAAAAGAAAAAGCATAATGACCAAAGAGAGAGAGAAAAAGAAAGAAGGAATCATTTATTGGGAAGAAGTGATGCTCACTTACAACCACACATATATACACACAAGTGGATATATATGGAATGTGGACTGGACATGGATGCACACAAAGAGAATAACATTTCAACAACAAAACCAATAATGGTGATAGTGATGATGATACTTTTTTCTATGGATTACGTAATATTTCTTCTATCTTCCTCCTCCTTTCTCGGGAAACAGAGTGAGAGAGAGAGAGAGAAAAGACAGTAATAGCTAAGAAGAAAGTGCACAAAACTCAACTCAACTACAAAGTACACTTTTGGCAAAGCAAGGTTACCAAGTGGATGGCCTGCCATGGCCGCAATGGTTTTTGTGGAGGAGTTGAGAGATAAGTGAAATAAGAGGTAAATCATTTCTCATGTTGCATTACTTCGCCATGCATGTGGCGTGCTTATAGTATGACATGGCATGCCACGCACTTGAACGGAAGGAGGAAAAGACAAGAGACGTCTTTTGTTTGCTGATAATGACTGATCAATTGTTTCAGAGTGCAAAAGTGGCAACGTGTGGTGTGGTGAGGTGAGGTGACAAAAACTCTCAAAAAGTACGATGTCCTTGTATTGCGTCACATAACATAACATCTCTACTTTTATATAAGCGGCAGAGCTCCCCTCCATTGAATCAAATGGACATGATCTAACAGCCATCTTTTATATACATAAACTTATGAGAGTTTTACGCAGAAGCTCCTTCTGTTCACCACACCACACCAGCTCGAAAGAAACTAGGAATGACGTCGGGTGAGAGATAGGGACACAACAACTCAGTTAACAAGTTGACAAGTGACACCCCACCCAAGTTTTTGTTTCCGAAAATGATGCTACTGACGATGAGCTGAAAGATACTACCTACCAACCTACTACTCAGCGGGCTGTAAAATGGGGAAGAAGAATGAGAAGAAAGTAGCAAAACCTTCAAATAAAAATGGGAGGTAGAAGAATAAGATGAGATGATGAGACTCCATCCCATCTTCTTTTACTAACATTATCTTTTTCTCATTGAAAAAAGTCGTTTTTTTTCAGGGTGTAAAATGGGATGGAAATGTTGAGCAGATAGATTGAGGTATACAATGGATATGCGTGGAATGAGTTGTCATCGTGGTGAGTCAACCTGGAGAGAAGTTTTGTTATTTATTGTGGGGTTGAGGAGCAGGACTCCACACATGCAATTCTCCAGCTACAATAGCCACCATTTAGGAAAAGACAAAAGGGAAGAGAAAAACGTTTCCATTCAATATAGTCATTTCTTCCTCTTCCCAACTGTGTCTCACTGTTTTGCTCAATATCACTTGCTCAAAATGTCGATAAATGAGTTGGAACAGAGAAGACAAAAGATAGAAAAGGCAAAGTGCCACGGAGCTCCTTCCGCCAGAGTCCTACTGTTTTTTTTACTGGAAGACAAGTGATGATGATATGACACGACTTTATATTGCATTGTGCAAAGTGGAGTGCAAGAAAAGAAAAAAAGTGCGTCGATGGAGATATCAACAATCAAGATTACTCATTTTCTTAACCTTTTCTGAAAACAGAGCATCATATCACCTACGGTTCGCAAAGCATGGGGCATTGCAACTCCTGCACAATGCACATTATAACATTTTCATCTAAGCGATAAGATTATCAACATAAAGAATGTTTTTATACGGTGCATTTTATGTATGAATAATAATGCTATTATCCTCTCTTTTTCTTTTCTCTCTGCAACTCTGCACTTCACCTTCATTTCATTCTCCAATTCTTTTGTGTGAGGGAGAAGAACAAGAGAGAGAGAGAAATGGAATGGACAAAAGAGCAGAGAGCGGAGGACTTGACTGATTAGTCGACTATAAAAATGGAGTTTAGTGCAAAGAAAAAATAGAGGTTTTAGAGAGTTGCATGTAAGTATACACATACCCCTTGCTGAGACAAGGCTCTTGTGAAACTTTATGCAGCACCGTTTGATCCCAAATTCCTTGGCCTTGTCACTAGTTGCTGGTGCTCTTGATGTTTGTGTGAGGTGGAGTCGATATTGAAGTATTAGTACTTGTTCTCCTTGTTTCAATGATATGAGTATTAAGCATTTTCTTTCCAAATATGTCATGACTACTTTAAGTACAACAACTCCTTTTCCCAATGATGACATGACAACGGTTCTAATACATACTATTTAAGTTTGCTACTGCTTTTCCATTCCTAATAATAATATATGCTAGTGCCATGGGTATTCGCGCTAATGTTATTATTATCACAGTTTCCCCCAAGTAATGACAATGTTCTCACATTCAAACTACTCCCTTTATAATGTACTATTACTTACTGGGCCGACAATAAAAGCCGGGGATGCTGCAGCTCCTTTTGCTCCTTCGAGTTTTAGTGAAGCTGGCAATAAACTCCATCAAGAGAATCAACAACATTGAAAACTACCATATTTTCCTAACCTTTTACTAAAACTCCAAAAACACACAAAACCGAAGCACGCACTTGCAAACACACAGAAAACCAACCTAACTACTTCCCTAGTTGGTTGCCACGGACATAAACATATACATATACACACACTCAATACAAATATTTATGTATATTTATATTATTATTATATGTTTGTCCAAAAACACAATGGAAACTCCAGTGTATGGAGAATAAGGTAGGAGTTTTT
>JAANSM010004819.1:0-10819 GCA_036850725.1 Orchesella villosa
GAAAGCTAAATAACCTAGGGACTGTCATTTTCACATGGCACTTCGCAAAGTTTACTGATTTGACGTAGTTTTTTTTTGGAATGTTAGCATGTGTGTGTGCAGTCAACGTCAACACCACACGCCGACCGACCAAGTCCAACAAGAATAGGCGCACATGTCTTTATTTGTACGTTCAACATTTCAAAGCATGCATATATAAATGTACTATATATGTATGTATTAGAAAGCAATGAATTGCATAATATACAGAGCAGGGATACCACTACTGTAGGATGGTTTGGTTTTGGTAGTGAACTACCAAATACAACGGTCTAGTACACCTTTTGTGTTTGATGCTATGTTGATGATAAATAGGGTGAGATGAGATGACTGCACGATATTCCAATTCTAGGGTCAACCATCAAAACACACCACACCCTCCGTGATCAAATTGTCTTTTTCTGCATCGATTTCATATTCGATATGCCAGTCTATCTGACGTTGGACGTCTCGTAGGTTTTACTCTAGTCAGAAAACGTGTAGGTAAAATCCAATATTACAGAGATAAATTATGAATATAAAACTGTTTTTTAAAACAGCATATTTCGAGAAGTAGAAAGTTTGTTTTTTGTTCATATGCTGACATACTTAGTCCAGTATTGAAAGGGAGGAAGTATTTGTTTATACATGTGCTTATTTTCTCCTAACACAAATGTTTTAGCAATTCAGATAAACCTGGTGTAGCTCCGAATTTATGAATTCCGGAAAAGAGCAGGATAAATATTTACCCCTTTTTCTAGACATTACAAATGACGGTCTGTCTGTGGAACAGTAATAGAGTAATATTAGAGCTTTCACAGAATCCTAAAAGAGAATGTGTAGAGGTGGAAGCATAAGTATATTACGATGATGGTGGTTATAATGAAAATCCAGATAGTAATGATGGGATAGCTCATAGCTGTTGTCAGTTTTACTTAATACAAAGACGTAGTTTACGAGACAAATAATTAGAAAGATGACAAACTCACAATGAAACTAGGAATAAGTTTATAAAGGATTTTGACAGCCTGGAGGGAACCTTTTCCAAGTTTGGGCCCGACATCAAACAAAATTTCTACTCATAAAGTACACCTCTACAACCTCTAAACCCATCAACAAAGTCCTATTTGCCACACTCCAGCTCTGGTTTCTACTGCTTCCTACTTGACAATGAAGTCGTAAGAGTAAACACAAAGTTTTGTTGTCAAACTGTCTACCGAAGAACACAGCTCCCCTTTCTTGACACTTCTTCTCCCATGTCAGAAATGATGAACATCTTGGGAGAGAGCATTGGCAGCCCAACATCGAAAGGCATAGTCATCATGAACGCATGACAGAATTGTTCAATCTTCACACGAAATGGGAGCAGACAGAATATTTCGTGGTAGTGCCAATACCAGTCAGCCAAAATGGCAAAAGCAAAGTTATTTGCAAAAACATGTTAGTCCCTCTCAACATCTCCCTTTCGCCAGGAGTTTTGAAGTGAGTACAGTTAGCTGAAGCATCCTTTTACACTTGGAAGGTTTACTCTCGGACTCCATCAGGCAGACCTAACCGGCTGCTGAGGCTGAACGAATAATACACATATATGTACCTCCCCTGTTAAATATACTCACTCCAGCCAAGTTAAAGGCTTCCAAAAAAAATGAGCCTAGCTTTTGTTTTGTATGCCCAAAGTATCCTATCAGACAGCTGTTGAAATAGGAGACGAAAACGACCAATATAACACACAAAGAGACAAAGTTGTTGAGGAGTCAGTCAGTCAGTGCAATGTAATGTGTGTGTATGTGTCTGTCTCCATGCCTGTAAGTAAAAAAGTTGAGTTGGGAAAGAGAAGTGTGCGCCCTCATAAGAGTCATTCAAGCAAGTCCAATTCCCTCAGAACAGGAACAAACTACCGATGAGATCAGGAGAAAAGTGAAGAAAGGCAATAATCTAATCCATCTGCGCCCAAAAGACTTCCAGCGCTTTTCTTCCAAAGTCCCTTGCCAGTCTCAACTTTATCTGTTAGTTGTAACGAAGAATGCTAACATTTCAGCTTTATACAGATACACGCACAGCTTTTGCCATATCGATATAATATACATAACACACATGTTCATATACCATTCACAAAAAGGATCATCTCTCAAACTCTCTTCACTTCCATTTCCATCGAATATGCCATTGAATGAGCTCCCTTAAAAAAGGAGTAAAAGTAGGAGAAAAAGTTTTGGAGTGTGTCATCATAACATTGCATTTTCTATTCACTGTGCATTGCCAACAGAGAGGATTTTTGTATCCAAAGGGGTAGCAGAGCAAATCGTAGAAAAAAAGTACTTTTCCCAGTCATTCCACTTAGAGCAAGAGACTTTTTTGTGTAGCTACCACCCGGTTTGGTATGGCAGAGCCATACCGTAAACCGGAAACATCCATTTTCGTCAATAACGGTCAATACGAAACGATATTACATACTTTGGGGGAAACTATCTTTTGAAATGGATATTGTCATCCTAGCAAGGGAAGGAGAGAGAACACACACAGAGCAGCAAGGTATTGAATGGATGAAAGGAAAATCAATTTAATCAAACGACAAAAACAATGTCCTGATCTCAAGTTCTCTTAGGCTTTTAAGTGTTTGAAACATGATTTCAGCTCCTCCAAAGGGGAGTCGTTTGGCAATGGCAGGTGAGCGTTTGAAGGAGTTTCTGCGTAAAATGGCTAGAACAAAGTGGGAACATGAGCAATCTCCAAGCTAAATGCGCTCTCTGCATCTCTCTCTCCAACTGCTTAACTTAAACTCATCCTATCATCTTCAATATCCTTTGCATTTCAAGTTTGGGAGCTGCAGTGCTCATAAAACGTTCTAACAACAAAATTAACAGCTTTGTACTAATAGCCTTTATTATCGTATTTATGTCTTTGTTAACTTTTGGCAATCTCAATTACGATATCAGTTGCACAAAATCTTTTCATGTTCCCACAAGGCTGTATTATACTTACTAAAGTACTCATCAACTCAAACAAAGTACTAAAAATTGGCTCCTTTTTTCTTTTATAATATAACAACAGTAGGATTCGCTAAAAATCAAACAAAACATGTGCAATATACTTACACATCTTCTATTTGATAACCATATATACAACATAGCTATATCTAGGGAATGAAGGTAACGGTTTTTTATGCGTGTTTATTAGCAAAAAGATGAACCCCATAAAATAAAGACGAGCATGCAATGCACGCTCTTTACACTTTAATGAGAAGAGCTCCTATTTTAAGCCTCCTTGTTAGATTGTCATCCAAATAAATTGCACCTATCTTACATTTATATTATGAACACATGAACGACATTAATCATCAAATCTGCTTCGCTGTGGGGTAGTCGCTGGTTATCAAATGAAAATGACCATCATAATAATAATAATAACCTGTCTTAAAACTCGTACGAAAGCTCTACTTACCCAAATATGGGAAATAGAAATCGTCACGTTGTTTTTTACGCCTTTTAATAAGACACTTTTTTCGTCAGGACACACAAAGTTTCCTTCTACTGCTTTCACTTTCTACACAACTGTCTTGAATCCACATTTGCATAAACTTGTGCAATTTGATATCATCTTGGTTAATTCGCTTAGAAGAAAACGATATTACGTCAAAAAATTCATTTTGAGTGGAAATAAACATGACAAAAAATTGTTTAAAACAAATGTCATAAATAAACTAGACCACTCTTGGTTTACTTGAGAAAAAACCCAAGTCTATTTCTTCTACCTTAAAATACACATTTCAACCAAAGTCCCGATGTAATTACATCACACAATTCACAACATAACACCTTATCTCAAGGAAAATATACACAAATTACTTAACATTTAATAATTTTTAACCTTTTAAACTATGTGACCAGCCAAGTATTCCTCGTTACGTGTTACCCTTCCCGCAGACCACAAGCAAATAAAACGTCTGAAAAAAACAACGCTATCATGAACCCTCTCAAATAAAATGGTGTAGTGGTGAATGTCATTCGTCCTTGTTAATTCCCAGTGTTACGTGTCGTGTGTTCACATTTTCAAATCAAACAAAACTACGCCTCGTATAGCGTATATATACACTATCATCGGATTGTTAGTAGGTTTTGGTGGATTATGGCGAACAGTTAGGAAAACCACAGGATCCGGTTTCAGACTTTTTGGTATTTGGCTCACTAGTTTACGGACAGCAAACAATACGCTAACTAACAACAAACATACTTCGTACATGAATACTAACTAAGGATCAAATGATCAAATCAATCCGCCTTGCACAGTTTCTGCAACCATTCATGCATGCATATATATATTTGTAAGCAAGTATCAATCCAATCCAAATGGTATGGCAAGGTAGGACTGCGAAATAACATGAACTCTACACATGGCGCCCATTCCTCAGAAGCTAAAAGTTACTACCAAACTACCCTAAAGAAGAGGAGTCATCCTTAGCATCATCATCATATCATGGTCCTTCTGCATTACGTCTATAATATAATCCCACTCTAGCCAGACTAGTCAGCCAATGCATTACAATAATGAAACAAAATCACGTCTTTTAGTTAGCATTCATTCACTGAAATAATTTGCATTAATTCTTCTAAAGATAATAACAATTGCTAATGCGTAAGGATTCCCATTTATCATCATCGTCATCTCTACGTCTTATCTTGCAAGTTATATACACAAACGTACACGCTCAACGTTGAAAAAAACGATGACCAAATTGATATTTCGCTGAAGATAATCAAATGTACCAGGCCAGCTCAGCGTATTGGTATTTGGATTTTTGTTTATGGTATACCTAGATTCCTTACCTTGTTGTCTAACGTCATGTGCATTGTATTGTATTTCTAAGATACATATATACCTGTGTGCGTTGTGACGTTACAAACGAGACACGTCTTTTCAACCCGTTTAACATGCTCATTACAAAATCATGCCTGAATGACCAATCACACAGGTACATAGAAACGTATAATATACGTATATACGCAGTGGATTTTGTATCACTGTCTTGGATCTTCGATCTATTCGCATTTTTTCATAGGGATGCTAATACTAAAGTAGCATGAATTGAATGTAGTACTACACACATTTTACACACCATGTTGCATGGCTTCGTTGTTGTACGACGGTTGGACCTCAATAGTTCAATGTCGTTGGCGCCAGCTAAGGTCACTTGTTCCTCTACTTATGACAACGCAGTCGTATGCTACAAATCATTCTTGATCACACTTCTTTTTAGGTACCTTATTATTCAAAGGTTGATAAGGTTTCCCTAAAAAGTTGAATTGCATGCAAAAATTGCATAGTAAAGCGGGCAAAATCTTCGTGCAAACAAATATATTATACATATTTCTTAGTTAAGCAACAGTAGTACTAGATCATCATCATCATAATAATCTTCCCTAGAATGCACGATACTCAAAGATTATGTCAGATTAGAATTAGAGGTAGTCTGCACTCGATTCAATCATCATTCAATGTCTCATATTATATGCTACCAGCAGGAATCCCAAATGCCCTTTCAGAGAATAAGCCCTTTTATATCATAACATGATTCATTTCATCCCAATTTTCCTGTTATAAGTTTGAGAAAAAAATAACACCACCACTACCAAACTGTAATATATTTGGGTATAAGCCGTTGGCAAAAAAATATAACCAGAGTTCTAACTTTTTCTTTAGAAATTGAAACATGAATTTATTGTTCTCATCTCATCTTATGATGGGTATATATATGTATGCTCTCTCTCTCTCTTTTAAAAAAGATGAAAAATGTAAATTGCATTTTGATTACTGAGGGCATTTCTCGAAAATTGCTGCTGCATCAACAGTCAAAACGTTGACTGTATGTGTGTAAAATCCCTTCTCAGACGATGAGAGTAGAAGAATGCACATTGCACCTCAAAAGAAAGATCTGCAAACATGCGAGTGAACACGAACAGAAGCAAAAATGCATCCTTAATCTTCCCTCAATTGTGGTGGGAAAATAATGGGTTGATTTGATGAGGTACCTTTCTAACGAAACTGCAACACATGCATCATGGATGATGGAGTGGAGTGATACAAAAATACAAAACATTCGTAGAAACGCATTTTCTGAAACGTCAATGTCTTCGCCAATTTTGGAAGGATAAGGACATCATCTTGTTGTTCTCATTAAACTAGTGATACGGTTCATGCGAAACTATTTATTTCGGGTTATTCATCGGGTGGACATAAGACATGACCTTTCCGTCATTATCTTTGAAATTCGAAGGAAAATACGTCATGTACCTACAAAATTCCATAGGGTTCATTTACAACCGTGGTGGAAAGGAATGGAATGATGATGGATGATGACATAATACTTCTGTTTACTCTTCCAATCAGTTCTGAACTCTTTTTCTGGTATAAACAATGCGGCATCCTGGTACATGTATTTGTATTGTATCTCATTATATTATGAAATTACGTGCCCACGACTGTGGATCATGACTCATCTCTAGATTCAGTTTTAGCCGACGAGCTATATCATACGATAGATGCGTTGAAGTTGAAATGCATGACATGCGAAGTGTATCAAATTCAAATGCAAATTTACTACTACTACGCAAATACTCTTCTCTGAAGTAGCCATGATTTGCACTCTTGTGAAATCACGCTGCTTTGTTTTCCTCCTGTTCGTGGAATATGATTATTGTGGGATTTTAAACGAAAAAAATTATGATCACACGCTAACAGTAAAGAGATAAATTCGTAAAATAAAATGATGATTCCATCGTGTTTACAATGAAATAAAAGGCAAACTCGATATTTTAAAAAAGTGTCTTTATAATCCATACCACAATTCATGCTATTTTTATCTTTGTTATTGTCCTGAAGCCAAGTAATATAAAAAAAACTTCACGGTCCTTGATTTACCTTGTCTTCTACTGAATACACTTTTTTTTATCTCCAGGTGCAGCGTGTCGAATGTTTGAGAGTCGCATCTTTCATGCTAATTTTCTATCTGTTAAATCCTTTTATTTTCAGCCTAATTGTAAATTCTCAACTGTATTCCCTGAGGGCTACTTTTTACGAAAAAATGGAGATGTCTTACGCGTATAAAAAAATCGCTATTTTGGTTTTGGAAGAATTGGAAGCTGTCATACATGCATATAACATACTACAAATTCGTTTTCACGCCAGAGATTTTTCAAGTATGGATAAAACATGGATTGAAAAGAAAACCACAAAATAAAGATTTTTTCGCATTGCTACACCAAGATCATCTTCACTTTAGGCCATCACATTACCATACACATTGCCCAACTTCAATATAGGCAACTGAATTGAATGCCGTGTGTATCATGCACGTGTATGCGATGCGACTTAGTTTGCAGAAAAGTTAGGTACAACATAAATACACACAGCGTACATAATCAAACAGATCTTGATATTAGCTTTTTTGATTTTTTTGTTCCAAACTGCCAGCGTTGTTGATTGTTGTGGGAAAAGGAAAACCTTGAGACGACCCATCAACCGTAAGGGATGACAGATATACGCTTTAAGTTATGACACTTTTATCTAGATGTTAATTTAAGTATGCATGCATGCATAACATAACCCCCTCCTCTGTATCGTATCACGGTAATCTGTACATCTATTTTTGCACTTTTAGCGGAATATCTGTGTTAATAACATGACATTCAAATTGCCTTCTAGCTAAACCATTAAAGTTTGTTAGTTTCCACAAATTCGAGGCGTTTTTTTAGTTGCATGCTATTGTCATTCATTGCATGCGCAATACACAACAATGCAACACTTTGCAAACCTTCAGTCACTCTCGTCGTGTTGATATGTAATGTACTATATAGATAATACCCAAGATGAGACAACCGCCAGCGATAAAACTGCTTCACTCCAGACAGAAATTTCGTCAGAGCGACGTAGTATATTGCGGTGCGTTGCATCATCTTGTAATTCAATTCCACCCCCATCGCTTTACCCTGTAGAGAGATGAGCGTCGTGCGATTTGAAATATTGTGGAATGCAAAAAATTACAATCATGCCTTCATTAGTAAGATTATTATATATTACAGGAAAAACAAGTGAGTAACATGATGATATTTGCCAAACCAGTCAATTCGTATTCGTTTAATGGTTAATTCTCATTCCATACGTTCCGACCACTGCTGCGGTCTACTTGGGGGAAACTGCTGGGATTTCTTTATACCCTATTGCTGAAAAAAGATACAAATACAACTCCAAGTACGCAAAACATGGTTGCGGGTACATGTTCGTGGAATTTCAGGAAGGCACGGCATGCAGCGCTTGGAATGCTTGTAGCAAAACCCCTGATGAAAGACATTCTTGTCGCTACTCTACAGGAGCTAAGTACAAGCTCATTTCTCAAATAGCCGTTTTTCGTTTTTTGTACTTCTCTCTCTCTCTCTCTGTTTCTAGTTTTTACTAAACTCCTCATCAAATTGTAAGCAGAGTGTGAGCATAATTATTTTTACCGACCATATACCATATCACATGAGCTTATATGTTATACATACCTCTTACGTTTAAAGAATCAGATGATGATAGATATTATTTGGTGCTAGAAAAACGAAACAGATAAAAGTTAGATGAAACATTTTAGCTAAGTCGACATATATGTACATTTTTAAATGAAGATAGGTAAAAAAAAGTAAGCAAAACTTTATCTCGATTGCGAGGTAAGATCATTAAGAAGATGAGTCTTGTCTTAGCTTTTACTCAGCTCCTTGTAAACGGCAGAAATTTAGAAACAGTAGTAGGTGAGTCGAGCGAGATTTATACAAGAAAAGTGTGGCTTGGTACATACAACATATAACATTTACAAAACGCAAAAAACACTTTTCTCATCTCATCGACTTTTTTTCTTACACTCATTTTCTTTTAATAACAACAAGAAAAACGCCATCATCTTAATGAACTAGACATTCATCCCATATGGATATAGACACTTAAAGACGTCGTTGTTCTGTGCTCACACACAGGTGCTTAGATAGCACGACTCTATTTAACTGGGTTGAACTTTTTTTTCTGTTGCAAAAGAAATTACAAAATTCAGCAAGAAGTAAAAACACTGCTCTTTTTCTCTACATTATTACAATATAATGTAGAAGATGATGGGAGGGAGATTAGGGAAGCCTTAACATGGCTTAAAAAAAGTTTGTAACATTCATGGTTTGATGACCAAAAACGGTTTCACATTTCAGTCTCACTTTTTCATGCTGAACGATTCCTCATTGAGCGACTACAACTACGCATATAACAGGGAAAAAAGTTGTGGTGGTCTTCTTTTGTCGTATTAGTTAGCTCTTCTTCTCAGGAAGTAAATGAGCAAGCCTTTCAGTTTAGCTACCATTCATTCACATATAATAATAGTGGGGGAATATATACTATACCAACTACATTCGAAGGTCAGTTTGCTGAAAATGATGCTTCGGCTCGGCTGCTGGCCATCTGTCTAAATTGCCGTATGAGTTGGGTTGAATAAAATCTCTACCTCATTCATCATTACTTTATTCACGTCCATGTTCTTTATATTACACCTGTGCATAGTGCATATCCATCTCCGTATTTGCTCTATAGACGACCATTTTATCTTAATAGAAAGGGAAATTGAATACCTTTTTAACTGCTTCTCTACTATCAGCTATAACTATAAAGTTAAAATGATTACTCCTACCAATATCCTCCCAATACCTTTCAATTTGGTGTTATTCTTGACCAGTACCACGTCAAAACTAGCCTTGCACTTGATCAATCATTTCAGGAAATGAGATGGAGGCAAGTGGAACTGACTGAAGTACATACAACAAAGCAATCAAAATTCTTTTCGCTGTCAGCTAGCATGTTTTATATGTAGTAACAATGAAAAGATGCCAATACATAACAGCCTTTTTTAGGATTTTTGCACGATATCTCAACAGCAAATTGCAGATTGTGTATGAGTACCTGAATAGTTTCTGCGTGTTATAATATATGCCGCTTTTATTTATCAAAGCGGAAGTTAGCAATGTGCACGTATATTGCGATGATAATCTGCAATAGTATTATTATGCAATTCGTCATGATTTCGGGAAAAGAATTTTCAGAAAATACTAAACCACTACGCAATACCATGTCCATACTCACTTGAATTTTACCAGCTTACATACATAAGAGCAATAATATAAGGTGGATGGATCTGTGTAATTTGGATGATTTCGCAATGTATAATTTGTTTACGGCTACAACTACCATAAAGGCTAAAGCCCTGTTGATAACGTGGAAGATGGAAGTAGACATCTGACTTATCTAAGTATATGCTTGGAACCTAACTTAATTACGCTTCAATCACAACGAATTTATGACCATTTTCGTTTTCTCAAAAATGATTTACCTTAAAACGTTTACGATTCCATTCCAGCGTTTTCCCTCCATTGCGATTATAAACGAAGGTCGGTTCCATGAATTTATACTGCAAAAACTCATTCTGCTGTGCAATCTTTAAAGCATCCATAATCCATTGTTCATTGTTGGCTATTTTGCAAGCTCGGCTGACATAAAGCTTTCAGACAGAGACAACCCTTCTTTGGGCTATAATTAAGATACTTTTATAATGCAATTCAAAAACGAAAGTTTAAATTTTTATATAGAAAGGGATAATGCTACGACTTTTATGACTTCTCCCTAGTCCCATCCTACACGTTGCATTTTGTAAAAAAATTTAACCTAACCTATCTCAAGCTGAGGATGAGTAATCTCGACCTGCTCTATGATATAGCAACCATCCGTCTCGTTCAGAAAA
>JAANSM010004820.1:0-10818 GCA_036850725.1 Orchesella villosa
AACTGGCTCGATCAAGCAATCCAACTCCATGTTCTTTCTTTCCCATTGATTGTTTATGACATCAATGACAACAATCTGCCGAATCTTATTACAACGGTTCCAGTCGGAAACCGTACAATTACCACCCCATTCATGTCTAATAGTCGCATCCTCAGGTGATAACGTAGCTTCAGCAACTTCCTTAGTTGGGGATACTTCCGGTGGAGTTCTGACTGGAGGAATTGCTTCTGAACTCGTTGGAATCGATTTGTTCACTCCATTTGTTGTTTCATTCAGGTTTATATATTCCGCATCTGGTTCTTCTACACTCATCGCTTTACCTTCTGACCCCCTAACCTGACTCATTGCTATCGGAGGGTGCTCTAAATCACGCACCACAAAAGTCTTATTTTCATTCTGGATAATTTCAATGTAGACACTATCACCTAAAAAATCAAAGGGTATACATCTTGAAAATAATGTTTCCTGTATATAAAAACTTAGTTTTTCTGTTGACTATTGATAATCGCTTTATCCATACACTCACAATTTTGCGCAAATTTTTAATGAATTTTTGAAAGTGAAAATATAATTTATTACGTGATGAGTGCGCATATTTTATATACGCTGCTTCGTCTCTCGCTAGCTCTGCGGGTTTCTCCTCATTCTTGCTTTTGATAAGGGTACGAATTTTTTTTAAACAAGCATCAGCGGATGGAGAAGTATTGAGTAGAACAATAAGAAGGAGTATCGAAAAAATTGAGGTATTTCTGGGATTCATGGCTATGAATTGCACAGTGCCCGCTACAAAATGTTCACACAAAACAAAATGAAAGCAAATAATATTGCTAGTTTCAGAAGCGTTATTTCCCCGTGAAGTGGACAACTGGAATCTACGTATTATATCTCTGTTGGATTAAGTCTGTTTGATCAAAGTTATGGCTAAAAATTAGCAGACGGGACGCCATGGTTAGAGAATACGTAATCAATTAGGAAGCTTGACATTTGACATCCATGAACTCATTCATTTGCATTAAGATGGTTCACATACATGAGATTTCTAAATACAAGATGCCTTGCAATGTTGTTTGGAAGTCGTATATAATACACTATCGTCATAATAGTATAGTAATGGCGCTGTACATCCTTAACGGTTGAAACAATATAGTAGGTTTTATAGTGTCATCTAAGCAGCTGAGAATTGCGAATTTGTTGGATCAAGAAAGTATATTTATACATCAAATCAGCACCATTATAAATTTCAGCATCTAACTGAGATGATCGTCATCACACATACTTCTTATGTGCCATGACATGACTGTCAACTGTTACGAGGCATCTTTATGACCTGTAAATTTATGTATTTGCATCAAGTATGGTAGTTTTTCAGTTTTAACTGCATTGGAGATGCAGTAACTTACCTTCGTGCAAAATTAACAAGCCATCGTTGAATGTCACTAAAAGTATGAGATATAGTTATTCAAATATGTACGATAATATTAAATTTAGCGTAATTATTTATGAGATAAATTCAAAGTAAACAGGCATACTTGTTACCTACTGAAATTTGGCATACGGTCGATAGACTGAACCTAATGGCTTGACCTTTCCCGTGTTGCTAACAATATTGAGTCAGTTATTATATAAGATATTCTGGATTTAGTATTTTCCAGCATTTAGAGTTTATAATCATAATGATACTATTCAAAAGTTTGCACGAGTATTGATGATGTTGTTGATGAAAGAAGCTTTTGACTTTGACCATTATGATTATAAATTTTGTGCTGTGACGAGCGTGCATAATTTTTCATGGTCACCTGGTTAAATCCAAATTCTTTCTCGAGCATTTTTACTACCATTTTCCCACTGAAACAGTGATGAGACTAGGCCACTTTACGTGCTGCAATTTAAGCAAGAATAGATACATAATAATAATAAGTATGGCCATTCATAGGGTGACCATCGCATCAGTTTCATGAGTTTTACGTATACCATGTCTCGTGCTATGTAACTTTAATTACAGCCTATTATAACACCAAGTCACATTATAATAGAGATTTATATGCCATTTCATTCACAGGCTGACATTGATATATCTTGACGTTATTTATCCTAAGCTCGAGCTCGTTGGTTGGACCGAACACACAAGACTTTTGCAGCCTAATGGATTTAGTGTAATTATCTCTTTGCCAAATTATATGGATGCACAAACAAAACAGTAAAAGAACGCCAGAATAGTTATAATGTAAACTTTATCTCATAAGAAAGAATCTTCGAGTAGACTGCGTCAAGAATAATCTCAAAATCTATAGCAAACAGAAGATGGTTGCCACTTTCCAACTTCATGCAGTTCTGCAAACATTATCCACAGTTTAAATGTAATATTTAAGTCATGTAGATACTCCGTTCTCGTTTCCTTCCAGCATCTACTACATACGTACATATTATATTATATGAAATTATATGTTAGGGATTAATAAAGTATCCACAATTGATAATGATAAACTTTACATAGTAGTATTATGCTAAAATACTACCGCCTGTTCTTGTAACTAATCAACTCAATTAGCAAAATGTTGGGAAGATCTTGAACTCTCACTAATACTAATAGGAAAGGCCAGCACTTTCAAGTCGTCTGTTGTGTTATGATATCGTCTTGCAGGTCGCTTCAAAATTCAGGTCATTGCATGACTTCACATCTTATATACTAGGGATCCTCTTCCTCCGTAAAATCAACGTTTGTTTTATTGAAAAGTAAATATAGATATATATTTATGCTGTGCTTGAAAAACAGACTAAGATAAGATTTTTTTCTTGTGATTAACGTTAATTGGTTGGTAAAACTACTCTTAATGCTATTTGGGGTCATTGAGTCAAATTTTCAATATCATCCCCTCATATCCAAGCTTTTTCAAGATTTAGTTAGTAAGTACTAGTAAGTATGCCACTTCGGTTTTAATGTACATAAACTTCAGTCAAAGCATACAGATGTAGTAGGTTTAATTTGTTGATGTAATCGGTTTCGGGACAAGTTAAGCTGACCTTGAAGAAATATTATTATGGAATTTCCTACCTTATAGTTTACATTGTCCACTACATGTAATGCTTCCCCATATTGTATGAAATGTAAACACTGATGCAATCTTTTTATAGACATTAGAAGAGGTAATCCCGAACAAAAGGAACTACGTATTACTTATTTAAACGGGGCACTATGAAACAACTGAAGCTGAAGAAGTCAGTTGGGGTCAGTACTGACGCATCTTTATATTAAAATTTGGACAAGAAATATAAATTTGTTTTGCAAGTGAAAGGTTCAAAACGTCCAGTTTAATTTTTACTATAAAATAATGAAAATCTTTATGCTGATTGATACCTTATAGCATCGTATGCTATTCATAGTTAACTTATCCGGTCTATAGATGTTCTTAGTAAATTACATGCATAATATGATGGTAAGTCTGTACTTTGGCACTACGAATTTATATGCTGTAATGTTATCAAATAGTTGGTATTATGATTATATATATACGTGCTAATCGTAAGGTTCGTTCGTCTGTGGTGGTGGTGGTGCAACGTTGATTCTATGATAAATAGAGGCGGACAACAGGATGCCAATTATATAGTAATTGAATGTTATGCTTTATGATCACCAAATCTTCAGTTTTTATTGATTTTTATCCAAAACTAAATCAGTATGTTATGTAAATATTTATTGTGGAGTATTCATAAATGAATAATATTTAAGCGATTAGTGCCTTTTGTTGGAAAGTGATAAAAAAGTAAATATTATTTTGTTAAATCCCCATACGTTTGCCATCTTTAGTTTTTTTTATCCTTAACGCATTTCATGATCATTTATTGATTGCATTTCGATTCTTCTTAAGCAATTCTCCATTGAAGAAGTCTTGTCTTACTAGTCAGTCCATCCAAACCTAAAATATTATTTTTTTAAATCCCCATACTTCTGCCTTATTTTATCCTTAACGCATTTCATCGTCATTTTTTGATTGCATTTCGATTCTTCTTAAACAATTCTCCATTGAAGAAGTCTTGTCTTACTAGTCAGTCCATCAAACCTTCAACTACCATATATCATTTCATACTGTAGATAGTAAATCAAATAGTAAATATTTATGATAAATTTATAAACTTTGCACAATTCAAGTTTCATAAAAATGCTGCTAATTGTGTTAAGTAAATTCAGACTTTTAACATTAAAATTAAATAATAAAGATAACAATCAACTTACAGATTCTGTGAATTATTTTCTCAAAATCGGCATTCGACATTCACCTTCATGGTCCACGAGTTTATCATAGTTTTGTCGGTATTCAATATTACACTGTAGAAAACAAAACAACTTTAACTAATGCCGAATGCTATATACATACTCTTAAAATAAAACTCAAAAATTTTAAATCATAAAGCCTTACCTGACTCATACACAGCATGTGACAACGGGCAACAGTCCACCCATTTTTTAAGCAAAATGTCTTATCCGGTTTCTCAACACAGTCTACTCGATAGTACTTTTTAATCATATTCTCCGGATTATTTTTATCAGGCACTAAATAATCCCCACCCCATGATTTGATGCGGTTACACACATTCCATATAGCTAAGGTACAAGTTCCACCCCACGCTTGACGAATCTTCTTATCTTCATCAGTAAGTGGAGCTGGGGTCGAGATAATTCGTTTCAACTTTGTGTCGTCAGAAACTGAATTCTTTTCTATAAATTGCTTCACATTCGTGCTGTTTCCTGTTTCCAGATCTCCAATTTTTTGAACTGAGTGTTGCCCATCAGTTGATAATTTTGCCGTTATTTCTGTTGGAATAGTTTGTAAATTACCGGTATCATTTTTGGACGGAAGTTCCAAGTGAGAGGAATTGGAGGAGTTTGCTTCAAGTGCGACATTGTCGCTTCGCTCTTTATTTTCGCCAGCGCCTGTCTCATTTGTCACATTTGTCAAGGCAAATATTGTAGTTGCTGTTTGCTCTGATGGAGTGACAGCCGGAGTTGGAGACGTTGGCGTCGGTTTTGCATGAGCCCCAAAAAGCAAAAACAGGAATATTACAAGGCCTGCTGTGAGAAAGGTGATAACGAACGTTTCTTTCATTTTCATGAATAACCTCTGGACGGAGTAGTGCAAGTCTTTAATTTCACGTCAGACTTATAACTGAACATTTTGTTTTGGTGCGTCCATTCCTGATTGCTGTGCCGTGAATGAGGTGCAAAAAAATCAAAATCCCATACAGCTGTGGGAATTCCAGTAGTAAGAACTAATTGCTCCCTTGGGAAAATCAGATAAAAATGCATGTAAAATTACTGCTAGAATCAATGTACGTTTTTGGGAGTTCCCATATTACGTTCATTTGCCACGGACGGCTACATAAATTTCAAGTTAGGGTATGTATACAACTTAATTCCATAAAAATGAAAGACAGGGAGGAAGAGATGCATCACCTTTTTTTGAATGAGCTACATATCACTTTTTATTTGTTTTTTCTCTCTCTTTGAGCGAGAACATGTAACAAGGTAAATCATAGTGTGACTATCAGTTACACACAATATTTCAACAAGTACATCAAGATAATTACATTGTGATAATAATATATATAAACTTTATATCTTTATATACATATTATATTATATACATATACATATAGAGTTAGAAAATCCATTTGTTTTCAAATTAGGGTTTCACAAAAATAGAAAACAGTTTCCTCTGTCTATAATCAAATTGAAATTACATTATTATAATCCATCGTTTTTACTGCCTCTCAATTTCCTTTCAGTTGAACCTGAAACAGGCTGACATTTGCACAGAGGTGAGTACGGCTATTACAACATACGATGCAAATCTATATTATAACCTCCTCAGATACTGCAATTTGTAATGGTAATTTTGGAACTTTTACGTGCATGCATAATCATAAGATTTATAGCTGGTAATGTAAAATGTATAACTTTTTAATTCACTGAACAATGTGAATTATTGCGCAGTCATTCATACACAAGCTCCTAATGTCATAATCAACTTGTTTATTGTTGTAACTGATCCCATTTACACATCTACCTTTACTTTACACTCACCATTGCCTAAACGCACTTGATTATTGGGACACTTCGGATATTTGAGACCACTGACTAGACTATGCTCAGAATGAAGGGAAGCTATAGCACTTGGAGGAAGAATATAAGTTGATGGAGCTTCACTAGAATTTTGAATTATCGGTTTTCTCTTCCTTGCAGGGCTAGAATTTTTAAGCCACTGATAAAACTCTTGAACCGCAGCTGCAACGCGTTCTTGCTCAGTTGGTTTGGGTACGTGTGCTGACAACGGGAGCATGGTACGCGGAGGGGCATTTTGATCAGTTGAATCAAGATTTGGGAGCTGCAATATATACTTTTTGTTAGTGCCATCTGTAGATGAAGGCAAACTATTCGTTTGCTCCAGTTCTGGGTTTGTACTCTCAATACTTTGTGTGGCCGTGGAGGGGCGATCATGAATACTCCAGATTGGCCGTGCTTCAGGTTCTAGCATAGTATTTATGTAAGGCTTCTCTGTGCTGGTTGTAGTTGTATCATCTAAACAATAGAAACAAGATTAGCGTTTTTGTTGCAATTATGCTACAATTATAGAATACAATTCTTGAGAAAAGAAAATGCGTGATTCAATCGCATATATTATATAAATTTTAATATACACGCTTTGTTTTGTGCACCTACCAGGAAAAAATATTTTTCCCATGTCCATTTTGTTAGGTCTCGATTTTTCCGACCTTTCATCGACGAAGGTCCAAGGATCCTTATTGGGAAATACAAACTTGTCGTGGTAAATTTCTGGATGTCTGGAATCACGATACTTCAAATTCAAATTGCATTTAGGACTATGGTAGTAGTGATTTACCAGGGTTGGAATTGGAACTGCAACGCACTGCTTAAAATACAAACTTGTCGTGATAAATTTCTGGATGTCTGGAATCACGATACTTCAAATTCAAATTGCATTTAGGACTATGGTAGTAGTGATTTACCAGGGTTGGAATTGGAACTGCAACGCACTGCTTAACACCAAACCATTGTGTGCAGTAAACTACAAACATTATCAACGTTGGAGTAGACACCTCCATTTTTTAACTGGATTTTCATTGAACAATTGTATATCAATTATCAAGTTAAATATAAATGTGTGGCAGTACCACGCATTATACTTGTCTTTCACAACCCAATCAATACGAAACTATGTTTGCTCTTCTCGGCAGCTCTGACTTAACAAGTAAATCAGAAAACCACAAACAACAAAAAGAAACAAATCAAACCGCAGCACTAATAAGTTCAAAACATTTTAGTTGTATTTCTACAACTCTTCAAGGAAAATGGTCTGACAACCACCTTGGTTCATTGCAGAATGGGACTGACTGAACGAAAAACTTGCGGGTTTCAATTACTTTAATGAATATGGTATGATTTGGATGGGAAAATAGTGAGTTTTCTTAGGTTGAATACACTAGAGGCATAATCTCAATCCCAAGACTTGCCATTTCGTGTGACACCACATGAAGCTATCTCGTTTTTTTACAATTTTGATGCTATACTCTGGCAAATTATTAAAATCTTCTATCCAACTGGTCAACCCACAAATGAAGGCTGCATTAGCCCGGAAGGTTTTTCTTATATCGTGGCTCTTTCAACTGAATTGCTATAATATGATTTGTGATTGTATTAGTGTACGTATGTTTGAATCCTGTATCTTATAATGTAATCGAGCTATATATTTTTTATGCTCAAAATATTTATATTCAAGACAAACGTGCAGTCAATTTATCAAAGCACTAATGGATCGCAGTGGTTTAATTGACCGTTGTCTGACGTAACACGTGGAATAATAGAGTTGCTGGAAAAATTGGCTACTATTCAGAATCAGAACTTATGCATGAATGAGTGCTTTATATACCTACATAACATGGTAGGTTAGTAATATAGTGAACGGAGCATGAGACAATATGCATATAGATTTTTAAAAAAGCAAAACAATTGTGTAATCAGTAGAATATTGTGTGGTTTCAACTTTGTCGATCGTTGCGTTGGTCTGACTCATTTCTAAAACGTCAGAGGTGAGGACGGAGTTATTTATGAAAGAAGAAGGGAAACAAGGATTGAAAAACATGACAGATAGACAAGAAAAACTCTTCGCATATAACATCCATGTGATAGAAATTCCAGTTTTATACCCGTTCTGGTGATAATCTTCATATCTCTATACAAGCTCTGCTGAAAGTACGAAGTCCCATATTTTATTTGAGATTACGTTGGCGAAGTGGTTTATAAAAAAGTGTGAATAGACGCCATCGGTAACATAAAGCATATATATATTATGCCTGCATAATTTATTACTTACATTTACTTACGTATGTGGTTGAAGTAATACACACGAACTTGGAATAAATAACAACACACTAATAGCGGTGCTCGCTGTAAGTATTGTGTAGAACATCTTCTACTGTTAGGTCAGACACAACATGCAACATATATTTTTTGTACAATGCTTAGAGCTGTTTTGTGATTAAAGTAATTTATCTTTGAAAGAATACTTTGAAAACAAGGTATTGAAATGTGTACTTCAGTAGAATATTGATGATGATACATATTCAATTAAAAAAGTTGACGAATAAATTGCATGGTACCACCCATTTCTTAAGAGGCATGCTTGTCGCATACATGAGGGTTTGAGCTGGAGCAAATATTATATGACGCAGTCCAAGATATGTGCCTTTAGTATACTTATATATTTTATGGATTTTCAATCCTTTTTTATCAAGGCTGCTTCTGACGCATTCGTCTACAAAAATTCCCAGGGATTCATTGTCACTAAAGGATAAAAATAAAGTCAATTAATGATTGTAAATATAAGTACTCATAAATGAAGGTATCTTACAAGGCTGCTCCTGACGCATTCGTCTACAAAAATTCCCAGGGATTCATTGTCACTAAAGGATAAAAATAAAGTCAATTAATGATTGTAAATATAAGTACTCATAAATGAAGGTATCTTATTGTGTGTATGTTGGGCTCCTTACGACCCAAAAGGTATCAAACAAATATATATTCCATGATTGTATAGAAGTATGTCTAAATTCCCACACATCATATAGTGAGACAATCCAGCCTTATACCTTTTGTTACCTTTCAAAATGCTTTGCAAGATTTGAGTGCCTATAGAGTCCATAAATGAGAGGATTTCTCCAAATGCACCAATTAATTTGGATATTCCCCAATTACAAATTGTTCTTTTAAATGATTATCATTAACTCACTAGTTATTGAAGCGTAGCCTATAATTTCCTTGCCTAGTATCCACCCCTAACCGAAGCAATCCATTTTAATGATTTTAATAAATCCTATAGCTTATTGCTTCAAGTCAACAAGAAAGCGAACATGAAATGCGTCTCTTGTCTTTCGCACAGACGCGAAATAGAGTCCATAAATGGGAGGATTTCTCAAAATGCACCAATTAATTTGGATATTTCAAAATTTCAAATTGTTCTTTTAAATGATTATCATTAACTCACTAGTTATTGAAGCGTAGCCTATAATTTCCTTGCCTAGTCTCCACCCCCCAACCGAAACAATCCATTTTAATGATTTTAATAAATCCTATAGCTTATTGCTTCAAGTCAACAAGAAAGCGAACATGAAATGCGTCTCTTGTCTTTCGCACAGACGCGAAATCTCGTGAACTAAAGAATGATCAATGGAGGGATTTATATCTACTCGCCCGTAAAATCTTGAATAACAACCTGTGTTGAAACGATTCTCACTCAAGATAGTTCTTTTCATCTTCTACAAATAGCACCCTCGTGTTAAAATGTAATCCTTCCGACATGTAAACAGTTTGAGTTTACTTTGTTTTCTCAAAACAAAGGAAATTTGTTTGCTAAGTTTATGACTCTGACGAATCTGATTATTTTAAGGGTATTTGTTAAATTCTGTTTTGAAAACCCCAGGTGTTAGCCTCCGTATGTCATGCTGGGAGTAAACATTCATTCGTTAGCTGAATTTATAATGCTCTTATATTTGTGTCATCAATTCAAGCTGTGTAGGTGCAAACAGAAACAAGCTGCTCTCTTTAGATCTGAGCTTGAGTGAAGTTTGCAAAGAAATAAGTAATCCTTTCATATTCATAAATCCAGGTGCGCATTGCAGAACTTGAAAACATTTCATCTGAATATGAACATCAAAATAGCTCAAAGCCCTGAAGAAATGTGATGAGTCAATACTATACCCTCTTGTACAAAGCTTATTATTTACAACAGAGTCTTCCAGTCTACAATGATAGTGAAATCATTTTATTAAATCGGATAACAAAGGAAAGCGATCTTACAAAACATTTCTCAAGTAAAGCATATTATCTATCACCTTTCACTCTATGCTCATTTATTTTATACATATTATATGAGCATCACATTCTATGGATTAATTGTATTAGAGGAAACTAATGCAAGTGGGCGCCTATCTCTGCATGTTTAGTTATTTTTTACGATACAAATATGAAGCCAGCTTCTGGTGTTATCGTACTTGGTTTACGCATTTGAAAATGTCAAAAGTATAGGTTTAAATATAAACAATGCGTTACAGAGAAAGTTCATAATTTAGGAAAAATCTTATAAAAATGACTTAAATGACGTAAGTTGAATTCGTTCGTGCTAGCTTGATTCTTAGTTGTAAACTTGCGTTAGAATCTTACCTTACCCCAGCAGGCCAATATAATATTTTTAGTCCTGCTGGTTTATGCAATCAAGATCGAATTGATGATGAGTCAAAAATTGTAAT
>JAANSM010004821.1:0-10817 GCA_036850725.1 Orchesella villosa
GCTGATGTAGTTGTAGTGGTGCTATTATTACTTTTGTGTGTGTTTGCGATGACAATGATTACGCTGTACAAAATTTGCGAATGTGTAGAGTTTTTTTCGGTACCTATTCTTCTACGTCTTATGTATCGATGATATATGTATATACATACAGACGTACAATGCAATAGAGTTTTTTCTACAATAGGGAACAAAAAGTTGTGATGATATTTTTATTGTATCCATCAACATGTTTTGTGGAGGAATCACGAAAAGGATGATGTCAAAATGAGAGTGGAGGAAGTAGTGCGGAATGAAACAAGTGAAATGGCAAATGGCAAGTGATTTCATTTTCGAGGAAACCTTGCCAACAACAAGCCAAGCCTTGGTCTTTATTGTTCCATCAGTGGCTATTCATTCCTGACGGTATGCTACACGGTGGGGATGATGATGATATGTAGATAGAACTTTTGTTACTAGCCCCCATTTCTATTAATGCCAACGTTGCATGCTATGCTAGTCGTTTATAGTGTGTGGATTGGTGATGATGTGACGATGTGGTGTTAATTTTTTGCACATCCCATTGTTGACAATTAGAGTTAATTGGCCATCTTTTTGTAAATTTGTACCAAACACATTGGATTGAATTGTGGATGGATGCTGCTGAAAATGGTCACATGTTGGTTGTTACTTGAACGATTATTCTGGTGCAAGCGAAAGTACATATGGTACATCAAAAATAAGTGGCATTATATTAACTTTGATAGCAAGTACAAAAGAAGGAAAATGCGTCGTTCTTATTTCGTCTCTTGATTGAATCACCATAAATAGTGAAATCTTTGAAAATATGCTATTAACTTAGAAAATTTCCAAGAGATATTTAGTTTTTATGGATAACTATAACGCACAAAATATTCTTCATTTACGATTACGATCCTACCATATATACATACTTTTTATATTCTAATGGTTAATAAAATCAAATAGTTAACGTTTATTTACGTCATGATTAACTACATACATGGATATAAATTTTAGTTTAATAACGCCTCCCTTTTCGGTAACGATGAAAGAGTCAAATATCTGAAGAGTTTTGTTATCAATTTCTTTGTTTGTACAACACATTAGTTGGTTACTCTACCAATTATCGTAGTCATATTTAACACATTTGCACTTAGAGCAAAACTGAAAATGCTCCCATTTTAACAATTATCCAATTCGAATGCGTAAATTATAATGGGGTGCTAATGAGTAAAACAGTTGAGTTTGTATGTCAAACAAGCGATGCGAGACATGAGTGATGCAAAAGTTATAAACACACAAGTGTGTAGAGAATGTGTGAAACTTACATGTAGCCAATAAAGTAATTAACAAATTGTGCGCATCCTGTTTACGAGACTTGAGTCTGTGTTAGAATTTATACTATGGCCAAAACGTAATGAGGAAATCAGTACATTCAGCATCAGTATGTACATGTCATTCTGTATTCTATCCATCCTGTACCGAAACTCAGAACGTATGTAATTCTGACATTGGGCGACTTGATTAAATGAAATGCGTTTTCAAAAAAAACTCACCTAAGCATATGGATGTAAAAGCATAATGAAATGGAAATGTAATTTTGCAATAAAATTAAACTAAGGTTGAAGATTCATTATTCATATTCCATGCACGCAAAATAAGTGGAAAATTAGCACTCTGCAAAGTACAATGACTCGACTCTGGAGAGAAATGAACGTGGCATGCGCTCAAGATAGACAAACTACAACTTCACTTCACCATATTTTCTATTTATTGTTGACCTTCCATTTATGTGCTCTATGCCCTTTACATCTCTTACATTTGAAAGTAGCAACAAAATTAGCTAGCTGAGTCGTAATTTGCAATATCACAACAAGGACGGACTAGTCAAACAAATGCTTCTATTTCATACCCAGCTCATTAATTTCATTACACACCCTGGACGTTTGAAGTACAGAAATTAAGAGCGAATTAGGAGTAGAGTAGATGTTTAATCTTCATCATCGCATGTGTGCCATTAAAAGAGAACTATGGCTCCAAGCAAACTCTACTTCTATCCTAGCCACCCTTACTTCTTAAGACTAGCAACTCTAACTAGTACGAGAGTTCGATTTTAAGCCCAAAAAGTACCATTACTAAAACTCACAATCAAATTTCATTAAAGGAATGCGAAGCTAAAATCCATATTTTAGGAAAGAGTAAGCAGATGCAGAAGTATATTGAAATATTATTTTCTCTTCATCACACCCACCCATACCATAAGTATCATACTTGTTCAACCAACATACCTTTGGATAGTGCTACGTTGTACGTTTACGATGATTAGGGGACCACCAACGTTATATTTGGGATGTTGATGTGATTACAGTTTGTTTCCACATCATGAAAACACCGAGTTCATTTGGGCGGAATAAAAAAACTTTTATCCTTGTCGAGAAAACTTGTTATCTCATCAAACTACGGCACAGATGGAAGCAAGAGGCAAAGTTGATATTTCAGAGCTTTGGGCAGATTACAAAGTTTAGGCTATTCAAGGCTTTAAAATCCATTCCAAAATTTTCCTTTAGTCTCCTTAATTACATGTGTAATCTGCGCTTCATTTCCTTTCTCTCTTTATTAATTGCTAGCATAAGCTAAAGTTTCTTCATCCACTGTAAGAAACACTGCACAGCCAAGTGAGTGAATAGCTAAAATTTCATGAGGAAGTAATCAAAATAAAGCACAAACCAATAGGATTTTCAGTTGGTAAAACTTTATACAGAAAAAAGTTCTACTATCCTTCCATCCGGAGATTGATCGATTTACTACCAAACCATCTTCCGCTACTTTCTCCGCCTTTCATTAGCTCTTTTTCGATACACAATATAGACATAGATTGCGGCTGTGGAATGCCGACAAACCCAGATATTTTCATGAGGACAGTTGTGAGCACGCAAAATGTTTTTCGGATAGATACATCCTATATACTTATACAACATATGTGAGTATGGCTTTAAGTGAACTCCAATTGAAGGTAAATAATGCATATAGTATACAACATCAGCGTCCAGGATAGGACATTCTGTAGTATCTAGCTTTGCGATCATGCCTTACATTGTCTGTGAGCTGGGTCATTTAGACAAACAAAGTAAGTCTCAACCAACTAACATATATATATAAAAGGACTACACGATACAAAAAAGTAACATGGAGAACCGAAAATTTAGAGCAGAAATTAAGGACTGCACTGTCAGCCCCGCCAGGAAGTTGGCATGATTCCTTTTTCCAGATTGCAAGGCAGATGAGCAGACAAGAGAGAGAGATGCTTACAAGTGTAGAAAAATGAAATTGGAAACATTCATGCACAGCTACAGTCAGTAACAGTTATTATACACATCATGACATCGTTTCATACAATTATTATTCTACATTCTACCTCTTCTCTCTGTATGGTTGTGTCGTAAAAATGGGCTTGGCAATCCACTGGAACGCTCCTTTCTTTACATTCGCTAAATAAAAAGTAGTTACTGAACCAACAATAAGATTGTCTATGTTACGAGCAATAATATAGCACGGAACACAAGTCAGAAACAGAAATACAGTGGCCCCATCGTAGCTGAAAAAGGATTTCTCAAACTAAGCAAACTCAACCATGCTATTCATACATGCAGATAAAGTGAAAAGTAACTTTGTCTGAAGAAGTAGAAGAAGCAAGGAGCAGATATCAGTAACGATATGAGTCCTTTTGGAATCATCAACCGTGTTAAGAAACTCATCCAAAACAGCAATATGTCGTTCCACCCGACCGAGTTATGAGTTCCGGCTGCATCCATTGGAAACCTAGTCGTGCGAAACAATTCTTGTATCATCTTTATAATTCAGTACCAAACCTGAGGTCTAAATTCCGACGCCAGAACAGAAAATTATGGGAAACGGATATTTCCGATGTATTATGCATTTATTCCCAGATCTGGAATATTTAAGGTAGCGCAAACCGCAGTCAAGAGGAAATTTGCTATTCACTCACGAGTACTTCTCCTTCTCTAGAGAATATAGATTTCCTTTGCTCCAGATACAAAAATGAAACGGCAACAGAAGTAGTAACATATGTGGATTGACCTTTAAGATAAGAGCCTAAGAACTTGATATTTGGGTAACTGGGGCTAACATACCCAAAGAAGGTAAGTCCATTAAAATAGACGAGTAGAATCTGGAATTCAACCCAGCAATTTTACACACTCTGTAGGTGAGTCAGTTACTTTGGAATTCTGCGTCTTGTATGATTGAGTGCAGCACTTACTTTCTCCGGTTGCGTTGCGGTAACTCAATCAGTTCATCAGTTGTAAAAGGATCAGCAGCAGAATGGGAGCAGCATCAGGGCACAGTATAGTATTTCATGTGTCGCCCATTTTCTTCTTAAAATGCTGCCGTAACACCTTTTAAGGTATCAGAAGTAAGTAAGTAATACATAACCTAAAAGACTTAATAACTTAGTTCAGTCCATCTATGCCGTATTTTATTTTAAGATGCCCATTAGCCTTAAGCTTAAATAAAACTTTCACTGTGGAAATGCGAGACTGTAAGTGGAGAAGATAATGTTATTTCTGATCCCTATAAATGCTATTATTCTACTTTGTTATTGATACGAAGTCAAAATGGTCACAAATAGCATCAAAACTACATCAAAATGTATGATGATATTGGTATTCAGTAGAAGGAATTCAAAAACTTCTGGATCTGGAAGTATTAAGCCGTTCAATACTATAGTGGGCGTATCCTGGACAATTTGTCTGAGATGGCTAGACACTTTTTATTAACTACATAGATCAAAGGTATAACACATCCTTTCATCCTTTCCAATAAATAAGACTTAATAACGTAACATCCCACTCTTTCAAAGAAACCATGCTACCACGTCCAATTTCCAATGTAAAGAAATGAAACTGGAGACCCTTAATTTGGCATAATTTACATGCTATAGAAGAATATAATATTCAACTCATCACTGCCTACATAACTACTTTTTTGCTCTTTTCATCTTAATCATAAGAACATGCTTGTTTGTGTGCAAAACAATCTATAGGCAAACGAGTAAAGGGAAATAGCTGTCTGATTGAGTTTGCTGATTTAAATATCTAACTCGTTTGATCATATAATATGATACGTAGAATATACCAAACTTTACGCTTCATCTAGATTATAAATACATTTTTGTATTGCTATGAACGTCATGTATCTATTAGACATTATGTATGTCGACATATTCAACAGCTTCTACCAAAGTAATTTCTGTGATCATTGCTTGAAGATCAAATCCCAGATAAACTCCATACTTTTGGAAGTCGTAAAGCACATGTACAATCTTATCATCATAAATTGTCGCATAGTTTGGTGCATTGGTTTTTTATAATATGTAAACTTAGCATGTACTTATGAAGGAGCGGGTTTGTGAAGCTGGAATAAAGAGGTATATGTGAAGCCGGGGACGTTCCCCAGCAAATTTAACTGCTTACTTACTTTGGAGCATGAGCCACTCATGCATCTCTCTTCTAATCTAATAAGCCCTTTGAACATGTTTGCTTTTACACTTTGTTTTCTCATTTAGAGAGCATGGAGTAGCGTATAAACACAAATTTACATAAGTGGTATGAAAAAAAGTAGCAAGACGATATAAACTTTTTTTTCTTTGCCGATATTGGCTTGGTTGGCATGGCGTGGCATTGCATTGCAGTACATCAACTTTCCAGATAAAGAAAGAAAGAGTATTAGAGGCGAGGTTGAAGCAGAGGTCAAACTATGTAGAGAGAAATACAGTAGTCTCATATGTGTAATGCATGGATTATTTATGCACACAAAAGAAGGAAATGTAGTGAAGGTAACATTACATCTACATAATAACCACATAGTATACAAAACTTGTGTTCCATTTTTAATCGTAACTTCAAACTTACTGCATAAAAACGTTAAGGTTTCATTCAACTCATAGTATGTGCGTGATGCCCGTGTGTAATATTCCTCTCAACATACTGGAGAAAAGGAAGTCAGTGGACTTTTTACTGGGGCCAAAGAAAGTCAAAGTGCTTTGATTAAGTATTCTCAACTACTTTTTCTACATCAAACAACGAAAACGTTGGCCCAGTTACTACACACCCAAATACACATTCGTCTAAGTATAAGCTGATTCAAGCAATTAAAACCATTTCAGCTGGGATTCATATCCAAAATATTTTCAACCCCATAAAAATGAAAGTATTGTGAAACATATGGTGTTTATTAAAATCAAATGTAATGAGTTGCAATAGAGATATAGAGAAGATATCATGGTACATATCATGCGAAATATTATGCATTAAAACGAGACCTGATCTGGTTTTTATTTCATAGTAATATTACGAGTCCAGAATAAATCCTTGTTTCCACATATACTTTTGTAAGTGCGCAGTAAAAAAAAGTTGAGTTATTTGCTTATGAAGCACTATGTATTTTGTGTATCCCTCATGCCTTAAGAAAGGAAGAAGAATTACATGATCTTACGATCCATGCTTCCTTTACAAAGCTAGGCTGACTGATTACATATCAGTTGTAAATCGCAAAACCTGAGCGTTCAAAAACGATATAATGAATTTGTAAATGTCTTAATTTTCATTTTACACGTTAAATTTGCTGATTTTAATCGACAAATCATCAGTTCTGCTAGCCCTACATGGTTGAACTAATTGGCAAGGCATGATTCATTTATCTTTGAAGTTCTGGTAAACACTACATAAATTACTGCATACTGCCTGTCACTTGCATACTGCATAAGTAATATGATTCATGCATACTGCATTCGGTTCCGCATGAGACAAGACAGGGTAAATGAGAAACGGATGGCGAATTTCTTCCTTGTGTAGAATTGCAGAGGAAGTTACATGTAAAGTAGACACATTGAATTCATTCCGGTTCTAAGAAGTTTCAATCATTTATGTATGAAAGAGCAAAGAATCTCAATAAAAATGTGTGCTCGTTCGTGCAATGCCTTTTTCAATATTCTTTTTGCCATTTCTATAAAAATTAATAGATGCAATAAAAAGATTTCCATATTATTAGTTAAAGGTTTACTTACTATGTAATCCCGATTGGTATGGCTTCTTGAATTCAGATTTAGACGAAATTTTATTGGGGAAAAAGATGAATTTGAACTTGCAATAATTCTGCAGTTGGTCAATGTTGAAATAAAAAGGGAATGGTGTAAAGGGAAGATGATTAGAAGGATCTTATGTTGTCACTTCCTCGCCCATTCTTGAAAGTGGTAGCACAAGCCGAAACGGTTGGGTAACGAGCTAAAGTAGCACTGCTGCTACTGCTGCTACAGACTCTGGCGCTGGAAACAGCGACACCATTACGGTTTGCTCCAGTGCACACAGACCTTCGGCTCGTTTCAGTAGTGCTTCGGCAGGGTTTGGACGGGCAGTAACTGAGATTTTTGCCTGTGGTACCACTGCCTCCGCTTCTGCAAGATGTTATCCCATTTGTAGCAATCGGTTTTGGAGACTTGGTCGCAGTAACTCCAAATTTTCTTTCCAATTCTCTCTGGAAAGATTTCCTGACAGCGGCGGACACAACGGCTATAGGCATACCACGAGTATAGGCTTTAGATACGTAAAAGAGTAAGAGCTTCGAAAATGAACACACCAACTTGTACAACTGTTTTCTACTGTCAAATACACCAGCCTAGAATGACTGCAGATTTGAGAGAAAAAATGTAAAAATGAGCACAAGTGTTCCCTTCTAGCGTCTTCCTGTCACTAAACAGTTTATCTTGATTGTGCTACAAAACAAGTATCAATATTTTACGATGACTGAATAGGAACCCTCTTGTTGGCTGCTACTTTGGGAACTAAAATGCAAATGTTCTGTATTAAGACTTTTCAATTTCAATAGGAAATAGGCTCGCAGCACTACAACTCTGCCACTGCACTGTTGATTGTCTGAGTACAAGAAGCTAGCAGGTATCCACTTTATAGTATGTTCTTTCTTGCTGCTCTGCGTATGTTTCCTATAAGATTTGTGCATGAAAAGAATGCAGAGTGCCACAAGGAAGAGCGAAGGACGACGAGAAAAACGAAAAGGCAAGAACAGCTTAAAAAATTCTTCCAGTCCACAGTCTCTTGATAAATCTGTATACCTATTCCCTGCTTCACCCAAACTATTCCAGCAAGAAAATCCTTGGTCCAATGTTCTCTTTATAATATGGATATGAGAAAAGCATGTATTTTGGGTGTATAGTGTGTGCGGTAGCTTTTTTGACGAGATTTACTATGCAGTCGATCGAACAACATGCGTACGGGTTTGGTATCTTTAGGCATGAGCCAAGCAACAGTACCGGTATTCCATAAGTGATGCGAATAAGTATATAGTGGAAAGTAAGCAGTAGTTTCGTTAGTGAAAAAGTATTTCCTTTCGGTTTATTCGGCAACTACAAAAGAACCACAGCCAGCTGAGAGGAAACAATGATGCGATAAAGAGCTTCCCTAGACAAGCTGAAACCTTTGTCTGAATATGAATGGCGAACGATGGCATTCAAGAGCTCATTTTTTGAGGATGCCTTCTGAAGAGTATAAAAGGAATTTCTGATTCAGATGATGAGGATAATATATCCATTACTTGGCCTACGTAGTAATGAAGGACAAGTAGTGTGGATGATATATAGTGGTCAAGTTGAATTTGATGCTAGTTCCAGATGTAAGCGAAATTTTATCTTCAGTAAATAAGTGCCTAAGCTCATTGCATGAATAAATATCATCATCATTACATATATATGTATATAAACTGACTCAACACTTCTTGTTAGGTGGGCATATATGATTTAACTACACGTGCATATAACCAAAAGCTTGCAAATTTTACTATATGAACACATTGCAGACTGTGTTTTACATTTGCATGGACAGAAAAGTAGACTTTACTTACCACAGCAAACAGATCAATTTTTTTTCATTTGGAGTGGCAGAAATTCAAATGTCAGTCATCTCGTTTATGTAACAGACCACACAAAGAAGAGTCAATGCATCAAGTCCAAAGTAAACGCGATGGATACTATTCTAGTGAAACAATTTGCCCCGTTTGTTTTTATATCAATAATTTTTCAAATTTTTAATGTTCTCCTGTTGCTGATGCCAGGATTAAAAACAATTGAGATTCCAAAAAGTATATAACAAGCCATTGTTAACGAACATATTAGAAAACAATCTGTGCATCATTAAGTATATTCGTTTCATGAGCCAAAGTACACGCTTGAAGTAACTATGAAAAGAAATATAACGACTAACTTCAAATTCACATGAGACGGACTGGTATTTATTATTCACTTTTCAATAAGGGATTATATCATAGTACTAAATTCATACACCCGTGTAATTTAATTCATACATCTAAGATTGTTTTATTGTTATTTTATTAAATAGAAAATGCAGTCTTTTTTTCGGCCCCTGACAATCGAGATAAGAACAACGTGTTCTCTCGAATAACTGAAACTCTAAGCCTATCTAATTATCAATATGGAAACTTCACCAAGTTCCCGTATTAAATCATTAACATATTAGTACGTTAAAAGAAAACTGAATGAACTAATCCGGAATTGATCACCAAAATCCCCTTCGATAAAGCTTGACAGATTAGATGAAAGTCAAAACAAATTTAACTTTCGTGCAACTCCGATCTCTCTTGACGTCCTCGAAAATACTACATTGTAATTACGATCACCAAATAGATAAATTAAGTCTTCTAACTTCTTATCAGGTTCTGTTAATGCCCTAACTACGACAAAAAATCCCCAGAATAATAACATTACAAACGGTATCGAAGCAAACAGTCCAAAGAGTAGACAAAGGACAAAAAATGCGGCAAATATACTCAAAAAATTCTGAGAGCCAAGAAATCGAAGCGACACTCTAGACAAAAAATCCCCAGAATGATAACATTACAAACGGTATCGCAGAAAACAGTCCAAAGAGTAGACAAAGGACAAAAAATGCGGCAAATATACTCAAAAAACTCTGAGAGCCAAGAAATCGAAGCGACACTCTAGGAGGAAGCACCTTCCTGACTTTTTCACGCGCACGTCCCCTCCGTTTCTTAACGTCAAAGTACTCGACAGGTTCAGCAAAGAATGCACGTGCAAGCCGCCCTTTCCAGTTCCTCTGGAAGTAGACACGCATGATATCCCCTGCCAACTAAAAATTAAACATTTTCTTTCTTAATCCATCTTTACATTTTATAGTGGCTATGAATCAATAAGAAAGTGGTCTAGTGTATGGCATTGCTTACCTTATCATTCAAAAAACCACTAAGAGCCTTCAACCAATTCACGAGAATGACACATTCATCACTGCGTACTACAGCATAATCAGGGTTTCCAACTGGAACAAGCATATCACAAGTAAACACACCCGAGGGAAGCACAGTAATTCGACTTTCCGTTCCTTCCAACACGGAACCGTCTAAGCTCGAGCCTATAAATGTTGTTTGTGGTAGTCTGGTCGGTGTAAAAACTGGGGTCTTGTGTAAATCAGAGTCTACAATCGGAATCTATAAATGGGAAAAAGGAAACGCCACTATAACAAGGATTTTAAATAAAAGTGACGCCGTGAAAGAAGAAGGTAGGACTCAAACGTACATCAAAAAAGAGAACGAACTGGTTTCTTCCATACTCCAGTTGATGTATGGCTTTATTAAGTTCTGCAATTGACTGTCCAACGACAGCATTGTACTGCTGATTGGTTCCTAACAACTTGTCCCACCACGACTGATCTCTGGACTGTTGGGTGAGTGTTGCATCAATCAATTCTTGGAGCTGATCT
>JAANSM010004822.1:0-10815 GCA_036850725.1 Orchesella villosa
AATATAGAATTTACAAATATGAAGAACTATCAACTGTTGCCCTTTGCCCCTGTCACCTACCTGTGCATCGTACACCTACATGCGCTATTCATGTCTAAATAGCACTGGATGGATACTGGATAGCTGTCCTATCCCTTCATTCCCTCCCATCACCCCTGATCAATCAAGCATCCATCTCCATCCCAATTCATCTTACATTTCGGATGCCGGATTGTGTCCTTTGCTGTTACAGTTAGCCTGTGTCGTGTCCATTATATCATTAACTCCGTTTGCATTTTGGTACGCACATACACCCTACGCTGCCTACTGATGGACCGGACCTGACTACCGTTGTAAGATGCCATGAAAAAATAAGACACATGCCATTTTTATGATAACGTATCATGTATGAAAATCGTATCCCATGATGTACATATTCAAACTACTCGTGAGTGAATTGATTTTCACTAATCTAATCAGTAGATCAGCGTAGAACAAGACTCATACAAATAGCTGTTTATCAATGACGTTAAATTTCATATCTTTGCTGTTTATTGATGGCACTCTACTATACTTGATACTACTTGACTACTATACAATAGTACTACTGCTAAAGAAAGACAAACTATAAGTCCTTCATGAGGTAAGCAAGACGCAAACCCAAGTCACAAGCATTTCTAACGTGTCTGAGTCTGACACATATATGTTAGTTAACAGTGATGATGATGATGAAAAAACTTAAGTTGTAAGTGAAAGGGCGCAGGCAGGCGCATAGCGTATTAAAGTGCATAGCCCACTGCGCACTAATAATGACATGTGTGATGATGCGAGATGAGTAGTCACACAGAATAGGGGATGGATATATGGAATGGATGGATTGATAGTCGAGTGTCGAGTTCCGAGTTAGTTGAAGTCTCCCTTAGCATGTCTATTTTTCTATAACACAACTACAGCGGACATCCTATCAACAGGAGGCACAAAGATATACAATAGGAAGAGGCACTATACACAATCACTGTATTACTAGAAAGAAGCCACAACTCCCACATCTTTGTTTGACTTCAGATAATTTGTGTAACGAAAGAAGTTAAAGCTAAAGCATGACGGATGTTGAAATATTATTAGCATAACTATGACAAGTGTGGCTGTCAACTGTGTGTGCATGGTGCAATTGGTGCATGAGGATTGAGGTTTGGAAGATGTAAAGGAAGATGCTGCGATTAGGAAAATAGGTCCTCAATTCAAATAGCAATGCATTATTTAACATTAGACAAGCGTTGAGGTTGTGGAGTAGATGAGTAATTGAGTAGCATAGATAATGTATTCAATATTATGTTCCTTTCTTATCATAATCTCACTCACCACATTATATTATACACAAAACAATCAAGGTGTAGTTAATAGTATATGATGCCTGCAGAGCTGAAAGCACATACTCCTACCTTCCTTTCCTCACACCACCACATCTATAAATTAACGAGTGACAAATAATTTAAAGACAAACATCTTAAAAAATGAGACCAACTTCTGGTTTACCATACGGAAGAAAGGGAACCCCAGATCAGGAGGAAAGGAAGCCCAAACTTATCAACAAGAGTGTACATTGTACATAATATATAATCTGTACTATACTATGAGTATAATATACATGTACATTAACTATACTGAACTATATAAACAGGATGCCTTTACGTTTTCAACTTTATGCAATGCAAACAAAGTTTTAATCTCAAGACAAAATGCAAGTTAGAAACGAAGACATCCCATTTTCCTCGGTCTTTTATGCTTACATGATCACTTCACCACCATCCATCGCATGTCTTCGGCTTCACCAGCCCAACCTTTCAATTTTGTTGTAAGCGCTAGTGTTCTTTTAGTCTCCCTCTCCCTAAGCAGGACAATGAAAGCCTAACTTCAAAATTCATTGTTGCAGCAGCGTGTTTAAAAAATCGTTTAGAAAACTTCAGCTTTATACACTTATTTAAATCATATCATAAGAAATACTTTTTGAAAACTCCTAATCTATCAGCAGAGAATTATTTTTAAAAAAGTCAGGTATGTAGAGATTCACTTAATTCAGGATTGAAGTTTAAATTCATTCTTTGGTTTTGCCTGTGCAGGGATTTTGGAAACCATTTATTTTTAGTTTCAAGTTTTGTGTGACTGCAACTTTAATTTTCAGTCATCACTGCTTGAAGTGCCATGACCGTTTGTATGTGGGATGTTAGCTAATTTTCCATTTTTTATTTAGTACTTTCGTTCAGAAATATATGCAGGAAGGAAGTTCAGTTGCTCCACTTCCAACCAACGGACGGACAATTTTATATATTTGGTAGCAAAAGAAACAAGAAAGACCTTAAATCTTAATTTCTTTTTTTCAATTAATTTGAAAATGGGTCCTGCTGCGTCTGATGGAATCTGTCACGCTGCTGCTGGCTTTCATAAGGTTACTGTTTTATATCTTGCTTGATTGAATTAGTTTTCCATTTCGGAATGCATAAGAGATCATTTTAATAATAATTAAATGATTATGGAGAAATTAACTTCCATTTTTACAGAGTTGTTTGTCTGCAGTTCTGGTTTGCGTATTATTAGTGATGTATTCTTGCTTCACCCCAGTTGACGCTGGAACCGAGACATTTCATCTCAGCCTGCCAAACACTGAAACAGGAATAGAAAGGGTCCTTGGCCTTGGGATTGCATTTCCACACCCGTAAGTTGCTAAACGTTATTTCGCTAAGATCTTTGAAAACATTGATAAGGAATTCCAGTTGTTTAGTAAAACTCTACTTGACATATTTCTGTATTTTTATTTTTAGGTATTATCAACGGTAAGTTTCACATAGCCCCAGTTTATTGCAGGGACGACATATCTGATTAGTGGTAATCAGTAAGGCCTGGCAGGTTATGCTTTACTTTTCTTCCATTATGCATTATTTTTTCGTCCATTTCTTTACTTACGCAAAATTATATTTTTTATTGCAAACGCCAAAAAAGTATCAGAGTTATGAAGTATTTTAAAGAAATTGGCTGATCATTTATTAAATAACTGTAATGGGAAGTGAATAATGGCGTTTTATATAGCCGTATTTAGCCGAAGTAAACGATAAAATAATTCTGGATAGTTTGTGGAACTGCAGCAGAATTTAAATTTCGGTGTTCTAATTTAATGTATTTGGATTTAAATATGTAGTTTAATGTACTTTGAGTGCTCTAACACCTAAATTACACAATTTAACAAGGAAAATAGCTGATTTATACTTTTTATGCGCAGTTTCGAAAAATTATGCTTGTCGGGCTAAATATGCTTTTAAAATTTAGATACTTTTGTAGATTTCAGCAGGAGAAGTCTATTTTTCATTTAAATATAGCTTGGCATAGTTGATTATTGCATTACGCTTTTAATGCTTTTGCCAGGCCTTAGTAATCAGTATATAAATATTAATGAACATTTATTATGAATTAAACTTCGATGAGAATATAAAGCAGGAGAAGTCTATTTTCATTTAAATATAGCTTGGCATAGTTGATTATTGCATTACGCTTTTAATGCTTTTGCCAGGCCTTAGTAATCAGTATATAAATATTAATGAACATTTATTATGAATTAAACTTCAATGAGAATATAGTTTATTGTAAATTATATTTTACGACATAGGCCTAGACACAGATATCCAGTTTACGACAGTGAAGGCAGGGGGTCACTAGTCTATGGGTATGGAGGCAACGAAGTTTATCCTTACAGGGTATTTGATCCAGTGGAAGGTCATCACAAGAGATAGTTGTGTTGAATACATGTTAAATTGAAACTGTTTCTTTCTGGTTATTTTCAATTTTGTAAATTTGTTTTTGTTAAAAGCAGAGTATATTTTTATGATTTTGACTTTGTTTTTATATGCTAGCGTTAAGTATATCTTTGACTAATTAATGGTTGTATTTGATGGCAGCTCGAAGTTAAGTCGTGTTGCAAGCAATATTTCCAAAGGTTTCGTAAAACGTGTTCGTCGGATTACGAAGCAATTTAATTTTTGTGCCTTCCATTTAACTAATTGCACGCACTTAATTAAATGGTTAATTATATGTCTCAAAGGATCGATTGCACTGATGATGTAAGTATGAAGTAAGTTTGTGATTTACCGTGTAAAATGAGGGCAATATGCTTTATAACAAACCATGATCATTTTGAGAAAAATAAAATTGTTGAACAGGAAAAATTATGTATCCAATTTTATTTTAGTTTTCAATGATTTACCTCCATTACGATTTTACAATACAAATAATTGCTTTACTTAGAAAGTTGCATTACAAGAAATAATCCAATCGGTGGTTAATAAACATAAAAATCGTATATAGCAAAAAAACAGTACTGATAATAGCGACTATACATTCACGGAAATGCCAAAAATTGGCGGTATTCTTATTCCATAATTTCATTACCAAATATTAATAATTCTTTCGCTTACCTTTTGTAAACAAAAATGAATGGAATTAAAAACTAATACTGCTCTTTACTTCAAGCTGGTTATTTTGACAAGAAAGCGTCATCGGTATTTTTACTATACATTAAACGAAACGAGTTAACAAAAAGAAACATTTTGAATTATATTTCATTAGTTCCATTCATACAATCAAAACTCGAACACATTTTTGTCATTGATGTTATCTACTTTAAGTACTTTTATTTATAGTTATTATTAAACACTAGTGAGATGATGAAATTTTGATTTCACATTCCATACAAAAGTAAACATTTCAACTTTTTACTGTAATGTAACGTAATTACAAGTATCTTATCACGATCATAAAATCGAGTCTCCTAATTTTGAATTTGAAATTAATTAACACGACGCAAGTTGGTTGGCAGTGAAGTTCCTACACTTCACGTTCGATGGTGAAAGCAGATTGTTTACAGTCATGCATACATTAATTATATCATATCATAGTACTTACCTAATATGTACTAATATAGACTTTCAGCGTAAGAATTTTATTCAACTAATTTTCTATTTACCGATTCAGAAAGAAACTGAACTAAAACTGGGAGTTAAAGGAAGCACAGACGCAGTCATAAACAGCAGATATGATTTTCAATTCCCAAATTGTACTACTATTTTGATTTTGGAATTTCATTCATTGGCTAAACTCTGAGTATCTTAGAATTCCTAACCATATTATTCAAGTTCTTCTTCAAACAAGCATCATCCTTCGAACAACGCAATCCAATACTGGATTCAATTTCAACTTCCGTTCCCAATGTCCGTTTGCCATGAGTATTTCCAGATTGCAAGAGATTATCGATAAATCGTTGGACAACATTCCTCAATACTTGGTCTTGCTTGTTGTGATTATGACAGTGATGGGTCTCGCATTTGAGACTGATACCGTAATTTTCATAAGGTGTTTCGATAAATCTTCTATGTTGAAGAATGGCACTGTTTATTCTTTCCTTCATAACTTCAGCCATTTCTACAGTTTCGGTACTGTTCTCATCGGCCAAAGACGGCAACATGAGTTCCGTAGGTACAAAAACAGGTCCGTTCACATTACTTGTCAAAGAGAACATTTCTCTAGATAAGGGAATTGTAGTATTTGGTTGAAGGCAAGACGACATAGAGGTTCCCATGAACAAAGCGTTTACGTCGGCGGCTATGAATAATTTGGATGCAGAGAGCAAATACGGAGCAAGCACGGAAGAAGTGATGAATGTGGCAAAAAATGTCGTGTACATAATACAAACAGCCGACGTAAACCTGAAAGAGTTAAAACATTTTGAGTTTTAGTTAATGTTTATCAGCTTCGTACTACGTAAGATTAGTACTTTCCCCAAACTGTAATAAACAGAACATTTAAGTTTACTTCTATCAGACGTTGATAAATGACCGGGAGGATAGCATTCCAAGCAAGCTGTGTGCTAGCTAAGGATTTCAATTCGGTGTAAGTGAACCAACCCCGTTTAGATCCTTGATAGAGTGCCACTTTTCCTTCAATACCCTTTAAAGCTCGTTCAGTATTCTTCTTTGCCAACATTAACACTCCAGTCCTATTGGTTATCAATGCAAATTGAGAAACATACAATAAAACACAGCTACGACGCACACAAAACACTAACCAAAAGTATATGTAAAAAACTCACAATCGCTGTTAGAAACTCCAGTTCCAATTGGTTTACCCTTTTCAATTCCATATTAGCAGAAGTTGCCCATTCATCGTTAAAAATACCCAAGTCTTCGCCATCATCCTGCACGAATTTGCTTGCCACAAGCTAAAATTGTTAAGTAGTGGTAATATAAAGGTTGTAAAAATAGAATACCTTAGAGCTTAAAGCATACTTTGGTAATACGAAAAAAGATTTCTTACTAATGATACGACAAACAGTTCAGAAGGTTTCACAGTTTTCNGAAAAAAGATTTCTTACTAATGATACGACAAACAGTTCAGAAGGTTTCACAGTTTTCAGGTAGCCAGGGTTGTGAGCCGAGAGTCTTTCCAGGTACACGAGTGCAAAAACAAGAGCCGTAGGGGATACACATGCATTTCTTCCTATTTCAGCAGCCATGTCAATGTCCAAAAATTCAAGCGTATCTTTACGTGCGTATTTAGTGAAAGTATCAACAGCCAGGACTAAATTAAACATTAAAGAGATAAGTAGGTAAACAAACAATTCAAACACACCTTTTTACGGAATTAATAGAATAATGAAAATATGCTTTAACTGTCTTTTAATTACTTGTAAGAGGTAAAGATGGTCTCGGAGTACTCGGAATCGAATTCGAATAGTACATTGACTTCGCAAATCTTTCACAAAGTACCGAGTAATCTTCAAAAGAAACTTCAGTTTCAGAATCCGACCCCTCTGACATTGTTTCAGCTTTCCGGTTGTCTTCTTTATTTTTCACTGGCGAATTTTTAGTTTTAGTCGGTTCAATAACAGTACTGGGTGACGGCGTAGATCTTCGCTTCACTTCAGCTTCAGCCATTTTCAAGACTTTCCTGGAAACGTTTGCTTCTGTTTTCTTAGGAGTTTTCCTTCCACCGTTCTTCGTTTCATTTCCTCGTCCTGAAGTGCTATGTGCGCTATTAGATTTCACGCCTTTATCAATACACGAAGCATTGGTTTGTAAGGAAGACAGGGATGCAGATTCCTCTGACGCCATTGTCGTAGTCATTTCCTAAAGAAATGACTTATGGCGAACTCCAGTTCAACCTATTAATAACCAATAATGAATAAACCTTTTAAGATTTAGGGAATCAAAAACAACAGATTAAATATACAATACAATGTATGCACATGCATCTTATCTTGATCATATTCAATATTATATAGACTAGCAATATCATGGCGATACACAAGCCTACGTGAACGTTGTTTTCATAATGATTTTTACAACAAACTGGTAACCATATTTTGTAAATCTAATAGAATTAGAATGAATACCACACGGAAATACAAGAAAAGGATCAAAAGGGCAAAAGCCATGATAAGCTGAACTCTGTGTAATGGCCTTATTACCAACAAGCATGGCTTTAATAAATTCATGGCATACTTCATGCATGATTAAATATGCATATGCAGACATCGCACATTATGATAAAGTGAGGCAGTTCATAAAACTTTAAAATGTCATTCGATTCGAGCTTACAACTTGGCTTTATGTAGATGTACGTAAAACAGTTTTATTTATCTTTGCCCTAATAAATAAGTATCCTTGTATATAATTAGTGGGTGTAAACAATTAAAGCGCAGCATCAGATGTGGTTGATGTACTGTGATTTCTTCAGTAACAACTAACAACCTAAGAGTCCTGTCTAATCAAATGAAGTTCTGAAATACCATCCCATAAGTTTTCTGTCTCTATCTTCAATCTTATCGAAAAATGCAAAATATTCAACATTATAAGATGTACTATACTAACTACTATAACGGAGTAAGTTCAAAGTAGCAGCAATTTCAATTATGTGTACTAATGACTAACCATTCGTAAGTACTATAATATTATAGAAGACAGTCAGTCAACAGTACAGAACAGTAATCTAGTCTACTTCTTTTATAAACGAAAACGTAATCCTTCATTACTTACTTACACTATACTATCAACTATTTGATAGCACGGTTTTACAATGCAAGACCTAATATTCAAGTTCTATTACTATAATTTAACATACCCCGACTTTTGACTGTGTCTCCAGATCAATAATAAATTATAAAAAATTACACATCACAACTAAAAATTTAATCCTATATCATATGTCAATCCTCCAGCCTATAAGTCAGCAGTAAGCTGTATATCCTCGTAGAATTAGTTACATCTGCTATTCTGTGTCCGTTTTACAGTATTTTCAACAAACGACAAAACTAACAAAACTATGACGTTCCTGCACTTAAAAATATTATTATTACAAATTACAACAAAACCTCAAATCGATAAGACGACAGGCCTTCTTCTCACTTGCAACTTGAGACGCCTCAAAGACTATCTACATTCAGTCATCCGTAATCCGCAATGCAATAGCCATTGTTAATGTTTGGATGGAATACAAAGTAATAATATATGTAATAGCGTAATTAAGTAGAAGCGCAATTAAGCCAAAAATAAATCGTTAAAATTGAAAAAAAGCTAAATTACCTGAACCCACTTGAAATGAAGATGTTCTTCTTGTTCCTTCAAGAAAATCCTAAAAAGGATGAACAAACTCTACTATCTACGTTTAGTTGCGTTGATTGTAGGTTGAAATGGAAGATACAGAAAAGTAGAAATCAGCAACTAAACAAAACAAGAAGTATAAATTATTCAAATTAAATAGTTGATGGTACAACCACTGACAATAACCTTTAACAAAAATGTGAAATGCAGTTTGTGTACTTTGCACAGGTGCGCAATAAACAATAAATTAACAATCAATAATGCCCCTTTCACATCAAGTACTAGTTCTCTGTCAGTAGCTCATTTTAAACGGCAAACAAGCTAACTATATATGACATATATGACACAAAATTTTCACCAACAAACTTTTTGGAGTTTAGAAACTTTCTCTACCTTTTCTTCGGTCAGAAACTCGTTCTTTAAACTCCCAATACAGTCACAAATAGAATACAATAACAACACAATATACAAAATCAAAAACAGTCTTTATGATTCACTACGCATAAAACAGGTCGTGATTTTTCGCATACAAATATTATCGAAATACTGAAATAGTTATATTACGCGTAGGTTATAAAGGCATGCCTTCACTGTATGCATCGCTGACTGAGATTCATTCTTCTCGTAATTACTACGAACACATACCATGCACATGCATACCATATACCTTAAGACCGTATACATAACACCATTAACGAATATACGTCTTCTGCATTTTTTATCTTTTTATCCCTCGCCTCGTTCCTGTTCACTTCCCTAAAAAGTCCCTTGTGCATGCTTTTTAGTGATGCAAAATGCAGGCACACACACGAAGTACAGAACAACAAAATACATATGTACAAGAACATATATTCCATTCCGCATTTACCAATGCTAAAACTTTACGTATGAAACGTACAACGTAGAGCGTAACTGTGACTCATTTTTTATGAGATGTGATATGAACGAATGCAAGGAAAATTTATATATCGTACCTTATAACATGGCACATATGACTATGACTATAACGTTCCATATTTGTATTTACTCGAAATAAAGATGAAGGATGACACCTATGATATATATATGTTATATCTATAGAATATATAGAATAGATAAAAATTCGCAAACCGATAAGTTCTTAAGAACTAGAACGGACATGCATAAGTCCAATAATAAAGACCCCCAAACCCCAACCATGCGGTGTGAATTATTTTTGTGCTTATGGACGCATTGGATGGAGGAATGTAATGCGAAACGAAAATTCTTTGTTATATACACCACGGCATACTATATACCTGTATTTTAGTATGCCGTGGTTATACTAATAGTTTATGCATGTGGGTATCCCCTAAAAGTTAACTCACACACTACAAGATCATCTCACTTTGCCCACCCAGTGTGCCCTTTTTCTGTAAAGTTATACCTAAGGTTTTCCTTAGTGCTATTTTCATTAAAAGTTGTATGCGGGAAAATGCACCTGTTGTAGTTGTGTAGAGGAGTTTGTATTGACAAATATTGAAAGAGACACAAACAGGGAGGTAGCAGATAGATACCAAATCAAGAGTTGAACAAATGATGAAGTTGTTTATATTATTCATTATTTTTATACATTCAAATCAAATTTGTTTGAAAATATCAATATTATTGGGAATTGGGACGTATATCAAGTCGTGACATTTCGATCCCATGTTGAAAGTTGGTTTGACCATGGACTGTCAACTGTGGACATAAAGATTAGTTTCTCATGGTGCATGGTAAGTTAGCAGTCAGTTTTTACTCATATTTGTATTCGATTGATCTTGGGACTTGGCAAAGTAAAAAGCGTTTGGTATGGTTTTGTTTGTTGCTAATTTGTAAAGAATTTAGAATCTCTTATCTCATCATCTGTCATCAAGAGTCAAGAATTGGGACTTTTTGGTACATTTGCCTTCCTCCTCTTCCTACCACCTATTGACTATTTCCGAAGGTTGACGTGAACAGTGAAGATAAAGTAGTAAAAGTAGTTAAAAGACACAAGAGCTTTGAATGGCGGCCGGGTCTCGTTGTGACGAAATTCTGAAGTCCCTTGGTATCCAAATGGACAATGCCCCCAGACCTAGAGCACCTCCGAGATTTATCCGTCCACCGTCACCTTTAGTGATGGTAAAATCTTAATCTCATCCTCTTCTTTCATTTTGATTGGTTTGTATGAGTTGTGAATTTTTCTATTTGT
>JAANSM010004823.1:0-10813 GCA_036850725.1 Orchesella villosa
CAGCGTTTGGATATCGTCTCAGTCCAACTGTAGCTCAACTTATGGTGAAACAATTTGATAGACAACATAGAGGAAGCACCTTAGCATTTGATGATTTTATTCATTGTTGTGTGATGTTATGTGTAAGTTTTGTGCATAACTTGCTTATATGGCATTTATACATATAGTTCATGATTGAGAAAACCTTTCTGAGGTAGTTGCAGTGTTCACAAGAAGATTTTAATGGATTTAATCAATATGTGTTGTTTTTTACAGAATATTACGGAAGCGTTCAAGCAGTTAGATGAAGATCGTGATGGAGTTATTACAATTCAATATGAACAGTTCTTGTATTTACTATTAAACCTCTTAATAAACTGACTAAGAATTCATGTGACCTATCTATCATATTTCATACACGTCATGAATAGCACACGTCGCATCATATTCTGGCAGTGCGTTATAAGCTTTATACATATTAACTTAATATGCTGCTGAAATCAAAGACCAAGCAACAAGTTAAATCGTTGCAGCATACTCTTATCATCAGCACCAGTCATCCAATATCACAAAGAAAGTCTGACATCATTAGTAATGATGGCATCATCGTTGGATCATCAATTATAATACGTTTCCTTCATGAATCAGTTTCCATTCCCAAATTCATATACTGAACCGAAGCGTCATAGTCGTCATACCACATATAGTGGATCACAGGATCGGGTTCTTTAGAGAATCGTGCAACAATAGAACCCAACTTACAATCAGTTAAGGTGGGAGGGAACGCAGAAGTGGTTTATATTGCTGACGGCCCTGACGGGGCTGCACGAGATTCGTTTTATGCAGATACGCAATAAACACGTTTCTGTTGTCTATATTTTCATTATGTATCATTCGTATATTTATAGTATGATGCTGTCTATTTCTAACGTCGTACCTTGGCCACTGCAAATCTCTATAAAAAGTAATGACCCCAGTTTTATATTTAGTAATTGATATCTATTCCAAAAATGCACATATTTTACTAATAGTGACAACTTCATGTCACTATAATATTCATGGAAATCAATGGAGATAACCTGTTACATGAATTGAAGGATTAAAGCGAATATCAGATAGCCCCGCGGGATTACATTACACTGCCCTAAGCACACGCAACAAAAAATATGTTCGCTGCCTACGTGTACTATGGATTGATTATAGTTTATAGTATAGTAAATGTGTATTGCTCTGTTCATGTTCGTACGTTTTCTGTATACTACCATATATCATTTTTCCTGTGTTGCATATGTTGCATTACATTACATACCTATTGCCTTCTCTGTAAGATCAGNTTCGTACGTTTTCTCTATACTAACATATAACATTTTTCATGTGTAGCATGTTGCATTACATTACATACCTATTGCCATTGCCTTCTCTGTCAGATCAGAGATTTTAGGCTGTGTTGCACGGTAGGAAATATAGTCACGTGATCGGACATCCATTCCCATTTGATTCAATGTATTTGGATGTCCGATCACGTGACTATATTTCCTACCGTGTGTTGAGACCCTAAAAGCTGTCCCCTATACATTCGATGTCCGTCTGAAGTCTGAAATCTCAGATAGTAAAAAATGAATGTTTTTCAACAACACAGGGCATCTCCAAAAAATGTTCAAGCAAAGTTTACAAGGTTGCAGTTGTGTACGTTTTGTGTACAACTAGTAAAAACTAGAAGTAATGAATAATAATGATTCCTCATATCCCATATTCCACAGCTAGAAAAGTATGACATACGTGTAATAGCTAAATAACTTGCGTTCTTACTTATGAACTCTATCAACATCAACAGATTGAAATACAAATACACTAAATTGCTACGTGTAAACGGGTGTATTGGGTATGGGTATGGTACGTATACTTATACGTGTATGCTACCAATAACCAAAGTCACAAAAAACAGCCTAAAATGTTCAAGCAAAGTTTACAAGGTTGCAGTTGTGTACGTTTTGTGTACAACTAGTAAAAACTAGAAGTAATGAATAATGATTCCTTATATCATATATCCCATATTCCACAGCTAGATAAGTATGACATACGTGTAATATCTAAATAACTTGAGTTCTTACTTATGAACTCTATCAACAGATTGAAAACCAAATGCATTAAATTGCTACGTGTAAACGGGTGTATTGCGTATGGGTTATGGTAATGGTACGTATACTTATACGTGTATGCTGCCAATAACCAAGTCACAAAATGTGTATGTGATATGGAGCATTCTTTAGATTGAGGAGATCTACCAAAAAGTGAAATGACCAACATACCAACATTCAACCTTATGAAGAGATATTGTGAATTGGTTTTTAAGCAGTCTGATGATGTTGTCTGCTAAAGAGTAAAATGTTATAATCTTATAATATACCACAATTTCATGTACAGCCTTTAGTGTAGCGCAGTCATAGTCATCCTCCTTTCGCAAATGGTCTGATTCGTTTCATTCAGTTCCAAGAAACGTTCTCTTTCCTCGTAGTATTACTCGAACAGCAAAGAAACATCGTAGTGCTCATTGCTCATCTTATCATATTTCTGTATGCAAATTTATTCGGAACAAAGAGACATTTGAAGTTAGAAAAAGTGTCTACTATTCCCTGATGAAGAAACTAAAAGACGCACGGATGGTTTAAAACCTTATTGTGCAACGTATAAACTATTTAGAATTTTTAAATTCAACATCTGGTAAGTAAAGCAAGGTAATACTTTTAAATTTCTAATATTAAGATTAAAGTTTTCCGATTGGAAACTTGAATTCAAGCTTATTTCTGAAAGTATTACGTTTTCCAGTACAAAAGTTCCTAGTACTTAATTTAGCGGAAGGAACTTTTACTAATTGGGTGGATATTAAAAATAATTTTGCATCAAGATAATATACTCACTCTTATCAGCGTGTTATCGCAGTGGTGTAAAGCTGATAAGAATGCTGATGGTTAGCAGCTTAGTAGCAACTAGTATAGTCTGACATGCGCTGATATAAAGAAGGAGGCAGAGTAGAAATTTTTTAAACTTTACTAACTTTTTGCAGCTATTATTCATTTCTGAGTTGTGACTTGCACTGGTTTCCTTTTGTGCTTTCATCATGCCTTACTTGTTTTACTCCGAGTCCTAGTATACAGTATAGTAGTTCAAGTGTCAAATATAACATAACACAACCGAACGTTGAGTTTTGAGATTTCTTTTCTGTTGATTTGGTAAATTTTGCAACTTTGCTTCAGAATGTTTTTATACATAATTTCATCTTCACCACTAGTGGTACACTGAATATAACAAAGTATAGCGGTGAGCTCACCGCTATACTTTGTTATATTCAGGCTTACAGTACGGTTTAGTAAGAAAGATTATTTAATTTACGGCTATTTTCTTATCCATTTTCTATAGGGGTTGAAAAAGATTTGTAACTACCAAACTACCCGACATCTGCAATCATGGCTTATTATAACGCCCCTCCACCTCCATCAGCTCCCGACAGGAACTTTCTCTATTCTGTTTTCCAAAGGTAAGATCTTACAACCTTTCTAAACTAATGCCGTGCCGTATCTTAAGTGAATGATTAATAAGTTAAGTTTTTATAATTAAACAGAGTGGATCAAGACCGCAGCGGCTCAATTAATGCCAATGAGCTGCAATCAGCTTTATCAAATGGTACTTGGACTCCTTTCAATCCGGAAACTGTGCGGATGATGATTGGTAGGTATAATTAGTAATTGCTGTATAATGCGCTATATAGTATAAAGTTTTTCCACAGCTGGTTCAAATTTTCATGTGTTAATTATTTCGTATTACGTGGTCCCTTCCGAGTAGGTATGTTTGACAAGGATAATTCCGGCACCATCAACTTTGAAGAATTTGGGGCCCTATGGAAGTACGTCACAGACTGGCAGCAGTGTTTCAAGGTAGGTAATCGTGGTTCCATGCAAATATATTTTAAGTTTTTAAAGCCACCAAAAAGATTTGACTCTTTTATTTTATTCTACTGTTTTTCTTTCCGTAGTCGTTCGATTCAGATAATTCCGGGAGTATTGATCGCAATGAGTTGTTAACAGCCCTAACAACATTTGGCTATAGGCTCCAGCCAAACACTGTTGATTTAATGTTGAAAAAGTTTGACAGACAAGGCCGAGGAACAATTGCATTCGATGATTTCATTCAATGCTGTGTCACTCTTCATGTATGTAAAAAAACAAGATTTACCAATCCTTGCAACTTTAAAGAACGAGTTTGTTAGTTGTTAAAATGTTATGTGTATAATTGTTAATTTAGACGCTGACGGCTTCCTTTCGCCAACACGATACGGATATGGATGGTGTGATTCAAATTCATTATGAGACATTCCTTCAANAATTGTTAATTTAGACGCTGACGGCTTCCTTTCGCCAACACGATACGGATATGGATGGTGTGATTCAAATTCATTATGAGACATTCCTTCAAATGGTGCTCGGACTGAAGATGTAATTCCTCTCAAGTGTTATTCCTATTTCTTTTCTACTTTAGCAAGCTGGAAATGTTCTTATTGATAATTTTTTGTAACATAATAATATGTAACATGCAATAATGTGCAAACATCTTACAAATTTCAACCAAAGTTACATATTATTCTGCAATTTAGCTTTAGCTTTTCACACTTTAACAAGTGTATATGAATGTTATTAAGTCTTTCCCAACTGTGTTTTGAATTATTCTAGGAGAAATGTTGTTTGATGTTACAAACAAATGAGCAATGCAAATACAGAAACATGGCCACAATTCATTCTCACCATTCCATAATCAACTTCCGGCTCATATGGAATAGTTTACATTTTAGTGTTATGTTAGTTTAGACCATTGTTTGTTAATTAAGTGTGCGAAAGAACAAGAACTAATCAGTGCTACTTTTACATAGTTATATATGTTGTAAGTTTGTAAGGATTGAGTGTATTTTACTACTGTTTGCTGTGAACGTTTAAAATGTGTATAAAGGATATATAACTTATATCCATTATGAGTATAAGCGTATGAAACTGTGCCTTCTATTTTGAAGTAATAATTAACTAAAGAAGTGTTTACTCTGACTTAAGTTAAGCTAGTTTACATGTCATTGTTCCACATCGAAAGAAAATAAATCCACATAATGTTTTTATTGGAAATATTTAGACGGTTTACTGCAAATACACTTTATTTTGTCTCCAATGAGTATTTTAAATATAGTATGCACTACTTAATGATTCTAAACAGGTATTGGAAAAGTAACAGGACTCACAACTCGCACTATAAATCTCATAGTGAACTGCACATGAATAGTTTTTTTTGTCGAAAAAGGGCATGTCTTTAAAATATGTATATGATTCATACATACAAATTGTCAAACTAAATAAAGCTCTCTTACAGCAATTACAGGAACGGCAATATGCATTTGAACGTATATCTCTACATCTACATATTGTTGATTATGATTATAAATTACAAACATTACGGTCCAAAGTAAATTGGACTAGAAGTTCTTTGCACTAGCTATGACATCGCAACTAAGGACTAGAATTTGAAACGACTGTAATTTTTTTTATGGCTTAATAGTCGTTATAACCGTATTAAGTATACAATTAGAATCCTACACTGCCTTATCTTGTAGAAAACAAGTGTGTTTTTGCTACATAATTACACTAGCGACGAAGTTATCACTTCATTTATTGCCATTAGTCATGGAGGACAACCTGTTAAGTGACGGAACAAGCACTATCTGCATTGAAGCGTTAGAAGTAACAATTTTCAGTCCGGCTTATTCGCATGTCCACGGGTACATATGTAGTCTGCAAATCTTGTAATTCCATTGTTATCTATCATATAAGGTACTGTAAAAAATAAAATTACAATTATATAACAGTTACAATACTACCTGCACTTACAAAATTAAGCATAGTATTAGAACTAGCGCAAGTGATTAAAGCAACAAAGCCACCGAAACCAAAAAATATGCATAATTAACATTCGAAAGCCTAAAGCGTTGTGAAAAGTTAATGAAATCGGTTGATTCTTTGCTTCCGTTTAATTTGCCAAAAAAACACTAACTAATGCATTCAGCAAGTCGTGTTCTAAACTCAATTGCACTAGGTACAACTCTACAACATAAATTATTAGTGACTGAGATTCATTAAATCAGTATAAACTACAAAACAAAAAACAAGGGCAAAGGGAAAATATTGTTGGAAAAAAGAAAATCTTCGTAGTTGTGCTACTAACCCACTTGCATTTGAAAAAGTGTTGCGTAATCCAGTTTCATTAGATATCTGTTGCTTCAAAACTTTGCAAATCCTGAACTTGTTATATTAGAGTACATTATGTATAATTTTATTCTATCATTTCGCAGAAAGGAACATTTACGGTTTTGCTTGCAGTATAGATTTATCCCGAAGCCTTGGATGATAATCACGCGAATGAACATTATGAGGACTGGGTAACCTTGGAGGATGGAGTGACTGGCGGACATTGAACCTTCGTCCAGCAATGTCAATTTGATAAAGAGCATCCTTCGACATGACATACTCTTGTGTGACAGGAAAGAGGTTTCCAGTTTTGATATCTTTATTCACAATAAATCCCAACGCTACCATTCTTTCAAGTGTGAAGGCATACCTAAGAAGGAATATAATAAGTTCATGGTGTTTCAAACGGTCAAGCAGCACTAACACTATATTTCCTTTTAATATTAAAACTTTTCATACCCTCCGGATGTCGTCGATCCAATGTAAACTCCATTCCTAAATATTGGTTCACCGCCCCACACCCATACATCGTTTTCTGCGTCGTGATCATCATCCAGTGTAAAGTGTACTAGACGCCTATAAACTCCTTTTTCATGCTGCATTTGCAAAGCTTGCTTTCCAATAAAATGCTGTTTATTTAGCTTCACCCGGTGATTTCTACCTGCAAATGAAACGATTTAAGTTTATGCTTACCGATATTGTACTTTTAAAGATGAAATATAATTGAACTCTGCAATTTACATACCTATTTCTAAAGGTGTAGTAATGCTATCCATCTCCTCGCCCCAAAACGGAACAAACTTTTCTAATCGTAGAAATCTCAATGTTAAGTACCCAGCATTTCGAATTCCATAGTCTTTCCCTATTTTCATCAATTCATCGTACAGATGTACTGCATACTCTGACGGGACGTACAAGGAGTAACCAGCCTCCCCAGAATTCGTAACCGAGAGTATCATTACTTCTGGAGCATGTCCGAGACTCATAGTCTGCAATAATATTTTTCATTCTTTAGAACGAATATACTACTAAGACTAATGTTTTAGAGACTTTTTTAAGTTTCCGGTTTAGCATACCTTATATGAGAAGGGATGCATTTTCACATCTTCCTGTCCTTCCGTTAGTTGAGACAATAATTCTCTTGACTTGGGTCCAATGATCAGTAATACTGTGTACATTGAAGTAACGTCACTTATCTGAACAGAGTTATCCTCCGGCATGTGTCTCTGCATCCACTCTGCAATACGTGTTTGCTGCTTCGTCGGTGCAACCATGAAAAAACTAAGAATGTGTCACGAATGCGTTAAAACAATGTAGAGTAATTGAATGTTTACAGTGTTAGTTATTTTAGTTTCAAATTACCAATTTGCAGCCTGACGAACTAGCATGCAGTCATTTTCATAGCCTCCGCTTTCGTTCTGCATCCCCGTCGGACTGATGTGTCCTACTGGAACATCAATATCATTCGAACATAGCTTTTGCAGATATTCCATTGCTTCATTACTGGCAGACTGTGAAACAGAAAATCAAAATTTCACATGATTTCGACTTACAAATGTCACACACTAATTTTGGATAGTGGGGTGCCGTCATTTCCCCTAGCTGTGACGACAATTCACGACTATCTATTTACCTTGATTTGCAACTTCGTGAAAGACGACATGTCAATAACGGCAACACCTTCTCGACATGCTTTGTATTCTTCCTTAAGACTATCGAAAAATAAAGGCTTCCAATACGTTCCTTTAGGCATTTGAGGTTTCGGGTCGCCAACTACCATAGTATACGATACAAGATGATAATATTACACTTACAAAAGTTCATTATAATGCGTATGTAAACGATTAAAGAGTTACAGGACTGGGACGTACCTTTATAATCTATATCAAAATAGAGTGGCCGTTCAAAGCACATTCTCGTGCCAAAAACTGCACCTTGAGCTTGTAAAGTGGAATATAATGGTGAACATCTAATTTTTCTTGCATATTGATATTCTGACTGTAGTGGGTACAGAATGTCATATTGTCTTCCGACCGTTTCTTTAACTCGGTCGTATAGAAATCTCCTACAAGTCAGATACAACAAGTTGTGATCAACTTATACCTACACTTACGCTTCAGATGAAATAGAGAAATTTACGTTTACCTATTGTTATGAACATCAACGAATCTCCTTATATCAAATTCAATTAAAGGAATATCCGGTTCTCCCTCAATAATCCAATGTGCCAATGAGTGCCCAATACCACCAGAACCTTGCAATGAGTTACCGTTCATTCCAACAGCGACAAAATAGTTATCTACTTCAGGAGTCTCCCCTAAAATCCACTTCCCGTCTGGAGTAAACGTATCGGGTGCGTTTAAAAGAGTTTGCAACTCACAGTCCTTCAACTTAGGCATTCTTCTCAAACAATCATCTAACCTAGATAAAGAAAATATGAGTTGATTAGGAGAACATAGCTACGACATCCATCTATTTACATAAACAAGATAACATGAAATAATTACATAGGAGCGAAGTGATCCCAATCAGGATAAAGACAATCTCTCCAATTATCTGGGACACCATTTGTAAATATTGGTTTCGCATTCTTTTCGAAACCGCCCATCAAAAATGAATTGTCTTTCAGTTTTCGAATATATATATGTGAATCATAATCTCGTATGGTTGGTAAATCTGGTGGGAGATTCTCAACTAGAGGATGTGTTCTTAAGTAAAAGTGCTCTACTGCATGCACAGGAATTCGGATCTTTGGATTTGACCTTTGTCCCAGGTCCCAAGCCCACTGGAAGATGAATTCACAATTATTTCATCTACTAAAAACTTAAATATCATTTCAGAAAGTTGGGTAGAAATTACCATTCCCGAGCAGTTTACAAAAAACTGACATTTTATTGTGCCTAGTGAAGTATCTACAGCAGCGACTTTCCCGTTGTGTGTAATTAGATTATTGAATATACAATTTTTCACGTATTTTGCCCCACCGGCTACAGCCAAATTTGCCAATGTATCACAGACAAGTTCGGGATTGGCTACGGCATCCTTCTCAACAAAAACTCCACCTTGAAGATCTGAGGTGTACAAGAGTGGATGATATTCAGCAAGTTCATTCGGTCCCAATAGCTGAAATTGCAAAAATCTCATCAACATACTTCTCATATAAAATGCCACAAGAAAGTATTTTTTAAAAGATTAATTCAACCTTATTTCCAACTATTTACATATACTCACTACGCACCTTACATTGCAAACCTTGAGGTTGATTCAGCGCAACTCTTCTTTTAAACAGTATCATCCGTTCTCTATTTTGAGCGAGATACAAGCTGCCACATTCCACCAAACCAATGTCATGACCCTCCGCTTGTAGTTTTTTATAAAGAGCTATACTTTTCGTAATGATTTTCTGCTCCTCCACCGGTTTCAACAATGCCAACGTTCCCGAACCATAGCTGGAGGTTCCTTGTCCAATCCTACTCTCTTGATCAAGCACGACCACATCTGACCACCCACTTTGAACCAAATGGTAAGCTACTGAATTACCAACGATCCCAGTGCCACAGATAACAACACGAGCTTCTTTAGGAAGAGAATCAACTATCTGGGTTTTGGAGAAAAATCTTGAGGGACACTGTTTCAAAGGTGTCGACTGGAGGAGGATGCGACAAGTGTTCATAATTGTTTTACATCAAGCTCCTCCGTACCTGGTCCTTCTTCAGAATCTAAAAATCAAATGGAAATAAAAATAGAACATAAGAAAAATGTAAGCATGATCAAACATCTGGTTTAATTCCTTTTAGTATTGCCAATGAAAGTTGAAAGTACCAGTGAAAATCAACTATTTACATAAATGACTTACACCAGGCCAGGACTGGAAATATGTTCCTTCAAACGCTTTCAATTCCAACTTTTATCCAGTTATCGGAATAATCTTGAAAGTTATTAGTTATTTCATGTTGTATCCTTTACATTACCTCACAAACTACTTTATATGAATGTACACGTAATATTGTACATTCACTTTTATCTAAAATGTCTATGAATTGTATTGAATTTTATACACATGTGTAATTTCACAAAAAAATAGGTTTGCTTAAATATTGATCCAGTTCAGATGCAGATGCACCCATAACATAACAGAGGTGGTGTAGCTGAAGCTCTATTCGCGCTAAGTAATCTCATTTCCTTTTCTTTTTCAATGAAAAGCTCTTGTGTGTTCATAAAACATTTCCGTTTTCCATCCATTCCAAATGCCTTGTTTATGTTTATACCCAACCAAGTTATCATGATCATATCGTTTGTGCTTGTTGATTGTTGCTTGTTGTATGTTCTCCAAATGTCTCAATCTCAAGTTTGAAGTTACATTTTTCATATCCCCGTTCACCGTTTCCGTTTCATAGTCTCATATGAATATATCATGGTCATAGTCATGTCATATGAGTCTAAAACGTGCTAAAACTATTGACAAGGGCAAACGTAGAAAGACATGACTTTCACCCGATTCGGAGGAACTCAATCAGTTGTTCTAATAAATGTAGTGTCGTTACTTGTCACTTTTT
>JAANSM010004824.1:0-10810 GCA_036850725.1 Orchesella villosa
CGTAAATCAATAAAAAGAGAAATGAGCATTATTTCTTTTTCACTTCAACAAATCTGTCTTGTTGAACTGAAAATGCACCCTCTCTCTACATCCAAACTTCATCTTCACAACAGGTGAAACAGAGCGAAATGAGTTGGTTTGGAAATTGAGTAAAAACTCCATGTGTGATATCAAAATCCATTCATCCAGCGACGAGTGGTAGGAATATGGACGTTATATATAAAAGCATTCGTTCACACGCCTTTTTTCTTTCATGTTTGAGTGTGAAAGACTGAAAGCGAGCGGTGGTGAGTGTGTAGTTTGTACTGACTACTGAGTGATCGAAAGTAACGACTTTTTGTTGATGCACGTCTTTTACTCGCAATCAACTTTCTGTTTTTTTTGACAGGCCCAAGTTTCTTTTAACAGGATAAGTTGCAAGAGCGGATTTTTTTTCTCTTCTGTTGGCATTCACAAACATGAAATGTGTGTGTGTATAAGTATTACGTTGTATGTGTGCTTCCTGTTTTCCTTTGAAGAAGTGGCTTGTACGAAATAAGTGTTGGAGCAAGAGAAAGGAACAAAAAAAAGGATGAAAATCAATTTCAACTTGAACTCTGGCAAAATAGGTTTGTGAAGGTAAGCAAAAGAGCTAAAAGCTAAAGCCGACACAAACTCCCGTAAAGTGCTAGCAGATTAGATTCATACATACACGTACATATATACACAAGAGAAAGTTTCCGTTGCTCACTCTCTATGTCCATGTTGTACATGATAATGTCAGGTGTCGTCGGAATAAGTTTGAGTTTGCTTTTTAGGGATCGCTTACTCCAAGCCTGTAAAATGTGACTGATTCCTTCGAGCTTGCTTCCTTTCTCTCTCTTGCTTGCTTCTGTATTGTGTATGACGTACGTAATTTTATGACTGCCTACAACCATGTAAATTGACTATGCCATCCATTACATTGCATTGTATTGCATTAGACTTAAGTGTGGATGTGGTGAACTTTAGCGTGAAAATACGAACAAAATATTCCGAATTCAATTACACACACACTCTCTCTCTCCTCAACTAAGTTCATCTAAAGAGTAAACACCTAACTAATTCTGCGAAGCAAAACTACAAAAGCTCTCTTTTGTCATGAAAGGAAGTGATTCGATGAAAAGTACACAAGCGACATTTGTGAATTGCAAAAGCTGACAATTTAAAAGTGAAAGGGGAGGAGAGGGAGAGAAAGAAAGGATTTTGATTTGTTTTGCTTTCTCTGTGTAAGTCAAAGTGTTGAAATGAAATACGAGGCATTGAGTTAGACTGACAGATCAGATTAGCTTAAATCCTGTTTTCAGAAAAAACATTGATTAGCATGGTCACAGTAGTGATATGTATATAGATATATATATTTGTAGGGATGACTAGAACAGGAGCTTTTCATTTCATATTATCCTGCTCATCAGCAGCAAAGTAAAGTAGCGAGGTTGGGATGATCGTGTTTCTCTTCTCTTTCTCTAGTGAACACTGTCAGCAGCGTGGAAAATACCAGCAAGGTCAAATGAGCAGAATTGGATTGGAAAGTTGGAGCTAAGGCGTGCATGCAAACTGGTAATTTCGATCTAGATAAATGTTGTACTTTGTAGGGAATTGGCTGGGCTGAAGTTGAGTAGATAGAAGGATAGAAGAGAGAGAGAGAGAGAGTAACTTAATGTGGTTGCTACAAAGATAACCACAAAGAGCGACTAAAATCCAATAGCTATACCACATTTATGTATGGTCATAAGAGGTACCTATTTACGGAGTCGCTTGCTTTTCTCTCATTCCCCTTCTTCAGTACTCCACCCTTTTCACTGTGAGAAAGTCTCGTATATACACTATACACACTACGTATAATACCAATACCTCTTCCGTCAGCTCATTATGTCCTTGCTTTTGAGATGATTTGGAAAAGATGAATCAGTGATCTATTATGAATGAAAATATGGATCGTTATGAGTAAAGAGGAGTAACGTCAAAAAATTTCTTTATGGAAGTCAAGTTTCCTCTCTCATTTTCCCTTTGTTGGTTCTGGTTCTTCCCTTTTCAAATCCATTACGTAAGGATCGAGTCATCGGGAAAAGGAAAACTTTTGCCAGAGTATAAAGTGAAAGCCGTGTGCACAACACACAAAGACGATTTTGACTCTCTAGCATGAAATAGGGAGGAAAAGGGATTCATCTCTAGAGGCAGATGTTGGATGTACAAGAAATCTGCAGGAGACATGGGAAAGAGACAATCATGATAAGATAAAAAGTAACTACTATGCTACCGTGTGTGGCACTCCTATATTATATATTAGGATGTGTGGCAGGGTCTCAAGTTAAAGTCTCTCTCTCTCTCTCTTTACGTTCCACATTTACACCACACGAAGGAAGAAGCGCCAGAAAGAAACTCGAAGAAGAATAGAGCACAAGAGCTGAGAAAGAAAGTGAGGAGGATTAAATGGATGCAAAATGACAAAGTCTGTGCGCTTATAAGAAAAGAACTGGTCTCAGCAGGAACATACATATAAGTACATGAACAAGAGAGAAAGAGTGCTCAAGCAGGCCGTGTCTTTTACCACTTTGAGCGCACCCTGTGACGTTCCCTGTTTTAATTATTGTTTGTTACAAGTATTCTATTATTTATACAGACGTTTTGCTACTGGCCCTTATCCACATATTAAACAGATGTGTTTACGTTGCCGTTGCTGCGCATATATATAGAGAAGATGAATAATGTGTTTGCCACTGTTTTTCCTACTCCTATATATAACGTTTTTGTGCTCCATGGGAAAAGAAAAATTGAATGAGCTTTCAGTTTTCGTCCTCACTATCTGACCCAGTTTGCTTTCTCATGAATTCATAAAAAGGGATGCTTTTGAGAGTCCAAAAAGATATAGTTTATATCAGATGAATGAACCCATTCCTGCTTTTGCTTTCATTCTTTTTATTTGTACTTAGAATAATGAATCGATATAGTCGCATCCGGTGGGCCCATTTGAAAGTTGGCACATAACAACTTATTGGACAACCCATTTTTAATCCACCCTCTCTACCAAGTATCATCTTGTGTAACGAAGAATGTCCTAAACATAAAGTCTAAAATTTATTCAGTATTTTTAATATTATGGAATTCTTCCTCTTCAACCTATATAAAAAGTTGGATAGAAGTAAAAGCAAACATAATTCCTAGTCGTGGCCTTCCTATAAATGAAACACTATGTCGAGGTTGAGGTTAGGAATGTGCATTTCATCTACATATGATAGCTATTTCCCTTTATCGGTAACCTTTAAAAAAAGTTTTTGAAACGGGAAGTTGAGACAGTCGATAATATAATACTTGCTACAAGTTGTAAGTTGCTTGTTCGTCTTTGAGGATAAAAAAAATAAGCTAAAGCCACGTCCATTTTTATAAACTTTCTGCCTCTAGTGTATCCAGCTTGGCACAACGACTATAAAAGCCATCCTGCTCATGTCATTCTTTTCACAATGTTCAGTTCCAATATCCACATCTTCAATGAAATAGAAAAGGTTATATAGCAGGTTATACATAGACTGTTCTACTATTCAACTTTAACCAAAGCTTTATTGTAGTCATTGATGTCCTTTGAAACATTCAAATATCGAATGCATACTCAACTGATGCTCATACCTAAAGCTTGTCACGAATGACGATATTTAATCAGAGTGGAGTTTTCAACTTATATGAAAAACGAAGAATAACGCTGGTCTCCAAAAAAAATAGCTGTACTGCTGTTATACTATGTATCTATTATGTTACTTACTTCGCGACTTGAGATCCAACCATGACATCTCCGACGTTCATCCGATCGCCAAACGGTCTCATGTACGGATCCACGCTGAGAAACTCGGCTTTCAATAGAATCTCTGTTCACACAAAAAAAATAGCAGCCATTTATTGGTATTTCAGCCTAGATTTTCCGTCATATTGAACCACTAAGCACAAGATCTGTCCTAGCGCATATCGAAATACATCTCAAATCGACAATAAGTAACCCTTGAAAAAAAGTATTTTATAGAGGTACTTTGATATGAAGAATGTCCTTAGATATTCAAAGGTATAGGCTAAAATATCGAACGATATACTGTATAGTACTTATATTGCATCATTGGCTCCATTCTCGTTCCATATTTCATGCTTTAAAATTTAAGGAAGCATAAAATTTTTTGTCAAGTGAAGTGCGCTGTTAGAACACTTACTATATAAGTACGTAATGCATAACTTCTATATTATATCAGGGTTTTTAGTTTGCTAAAGTGCTTTTATCAATTTTCTTGCTTACCTCCATCCCGAAGCGTTGCAGGAAGAGTCTCCTCCACAATCTCAAAATTATTGAGATTCGCTTCCCCATCGAAATGATGTTTGAGAATGATTTTTCTCGCTTGCATGATGATGATGTTGTTGATGATGATGAAAATACGATGACGTTAATGAGGATGGTTGAGTGAACGATGATTTTTCAAAGTGTAGTCTCGACTTTTATATATAACGTTTCCGTCACAAAATTTGAATGCCCTCTCTAGCTTTGTGATCCAACTTGTTCCAACTTTTGATGGCTGCAAGTGAAGTGATAATGAGAGGAAATAAAAAAAGAGTTTCTCTCGCTTTTGTTCACTCCCGAAAAAGTTGTAACTTTCAGTCGCTTTCTTCTTTAGCAAAGTTCATGTCAGTCAATAAGGACGCTTCATTCCCGTTTAATGGAATCGATGTACGCCTTTTATGTTCTGTGGTACTTCTCTCAACCTTATTGCAACTTTGTGGAGTGGTGGTGTCTATATATGTATATTTTGTTTGTTGCTCTTGTTCGTTATTTATTCATTTGAAATATACAACTTTGCATTTTTTCTATCCGAAGTAAAGAGTAGGAGAAAGTGGAGCGAGATAGAGAATATATACGGATAATATATATAGAAGGAAAACTATTTGAATCAGTTTCTCATTCAGACAGCATTTATAAAACAGTTTCTTTTCTTCCAAACAAGTTACAACTGACAAAATTGATGCTTAAATTGCAAATCGAAGAAGAAGAAAAGAGTTTTATATATATATTTTTGGGATCGTTTCAAGTTTCACTTTCTAATTCTCATCCTTTTTGCTTTCCCTCCAATGAGCAAGACCAACACCAAGACCACATACAAGTGCAAATTATCTGGCAACTGTTGCAGAGACTATTTCCTTCTTTTTCGTGGTTTGTTCCTCCTCAAAATGAGTCTTTCTCTCGGCAATATTCTATTTCCCCCTTCTTACTTCTGGCTGCCGCACATATCAGTAAAGACAAGATGCGGATGGACGTGCAGATTTTGTGGCAGGAACAGGAAAACTATAATAATAAAGGAAACGAGATGATGATTGTAGTATGAGAGTTGGCTCGTGTTTTCTGTGGTGTGACTGATGGTGATATTATCATGTTAAGGACGACAATATGATACGATGCTTTATGCCGACGGAACAAGAATATGGTATATGAAAATGGGAAAGATGAGTTTTTTGGGGGGAACTGTAACAAGAAAAGAAAATCTGAAAAGGGCTAGTTGTGACATGAATATTTAGGTTAATACCAGATATGATACGATGCTTTATTATGCCGACGGAACAAGAATATGGTATATGAAAATGGGAAAGATGAGTTTTTTGGGGGGAACTGTAACAAGAAAAGAAAATCTGAAAAGGGCTAGTTGTGACATGAATATTGAGGTTAATACCAGTGGCTTCACTTCTAAATTTTTCCTTACTATATACATAAAGTTAAGAGTTTAGAAATGAGCACCACGCCGAATTTTTTTGTATCTATATGTATGATGTAGGAAGATAAAATGGAACGGGTAAGATGTGTGCAAGTATGAAAAGTGGAAGTAATTTCGGATCAGCAGAAAATGGGAAGTATCCTGCCCATTTTATGTTCACATCTGTGATGAATGTAAGGAATTGCAGTGGTATGCATAGGAATATAATGGGTAGAGGATTACAGAGGAATCCCATTTTCTTGACTGTGGTTGATGTTGATGTTGATGCTTATTCGAACATCATATATTGGGGTTATGGTATGTACACGGTATACGTGTGCCCTCAATTTATAAAAATCTGTATGATCATCCTTCCCCTCTTCTAATCCTTTCAGCTAAACTTTTCGAAGCAAATCGGACAAGTTGGAGGAAGGAAAATGATTGCATAAATATGCGGTTCTAGGTAGATATTCCATTACGTATGAAATGAAACAAGGGCCAAAATAAAAATGTAGCATATAACATGTTTCTATATTTTCTTGGGTAAAAAAAAGATTCTTCGAGGGGAAAATGGAGAAAGTCGGAGAAAGTATTATGCTACCGAAGAAAATCTGGGAATACGAATATTCATAACAAAAATGGCATCCTAGCTTCTTCTCTCATGTAGCATTTTGAGGTATAAAAACAATGGATGGAGTGCATTAAATCCTCTCATCTCATCTCATGGACCTTTCCTGTAGTTACACTTGAAAAACAAGGGGAAAGCTGGGAGCTACACATTATGCAAAAAAATGTTGTGATGGGCTAAGCAAACCGCATAAATTGCGCCCACTGAAGTGGGCAAAGTTTTTTGTTTGAGAGTCAACTTATGCATCACATAGCAAACATGTGTAGGAGCTCCCAAACTACGCAATATTCTCCTTAATGGTCCAAGTGAACAAACGAGTTTGACGAGGATAATCTTATAAAAATGTAGAAATAGTAAACACATCCCAAGTACACACAGAATACTGATGTGTACTATCAGCTCCTACTCAATTATTAGGAGTAAAATACGTATGAAATTGAAATATGTAGATTCTCTATCCCCCACAAAAAAAGATGAAAAGATAAAGACAGCTTCTGCTTTCTCCTTCTGGGGCTATCTGGTATGAAATGTATATGGAAAACCAAACTTTTTCCCACCTCGCCAACCCGAGTTTCATCATGTTGTGCAATTTTACGGACTCAAGATTTCACGCTTGTATGATAAATATGCTCATACTATTTTATTTTCTAGGCATAATTACATGCTCTGATGGTTTCTCTGAATAGAATGCAAATTAAGGTACATGTCATTATAAATATGTTGTTTCTTGTTTTATCGCGTTCTCCCATATAACATTGTTCACTGTAGATAGTAGTATGTGAAGATGTCGACTCTTTGTGGAGAAAGGAGAACAAGCAAATTGTGAAAGGGAGCAATGTGGAATGAATGCATATTAGTTGGTTTACTCCTCCATCCTCTTTCTCTCGGATCACGGTCGGGGTTCTTTGTACAGGACTGTAATGGCGGAGCAGAGCAGAGTGCGATTAGGATGCTCACTTTTCCAGTTTTCCTTTTTCCCCATTTTGTTTTTGTGTTGTACAATTTGTGTCTACCCAAGAGTGGAATCTAGTTTTTATTTTCATGAACTCTGCTCACACGCAAATCCCAAAGCCACCACCAAAATGACGTCCACTCAACTTGTCCGAAACTCGTAAAGTAATGTAAATTCATCAGACTAGAGGAGCCAGAAACTGCGGTGGTGAATGCATATCACATCGCCCACTGCCTATCTTCAATGATATAGTGCAAGTAATAACCCAACGGATGGAATGTAACTAAGCTGAAATACAAAGGAAAGCACGTACTCCTTTTTTGGCTTCGCTCACAATGAAATGGAAATATTTGCGGTGTGGTGATGGGATCCTAGAATGCTAGTTTGAAAGTGTGTTTTTGATGTTGAGATGATTTGAAAGTGAGGTGTGTAGGATAAGTAGTTGAGAGACATGTATATTTTTTTGGTAACACCTGGGAATTCATTTGAGTGTATGAAATGACAGAGAAAATCTCTAGCTCGAGGGGTGTTGGTACTGATGCTTTGTATGCATTGGAAGAAGTGAAAGCAAAAGGAGGAAAAGAGAGAGTGAGAGGAGAGAGGATCCTCTTGTAAAACTTATAACGTACACACAAGTTTGGATAGCAAAGTGGTCTTTTTAATGCGACTAAAATCATTTGTGCCCATGTAATAATACACCCTTCATTAGATTTGAATGAAGACAGCCACAGGAGAAAATTGGATTTTCCTCTTTCACTCTACTTTCTAACTTTCACTTTAGTCCACACACATCCCATTTAATAAAATGGGATTCCGATGAGGGAAAAAAGGAAAGTGGAATGTATATCCGCAGCTTAGTATATAGGGTGAGCTCAAGGATAGATGATATACAACTACTGTCCTTTTTCTAGGGCCATCTTTTTTTATCATCTTTTCAACGTCGTCCTTACAAGGAGAAAAAATTAACGATGACTGGGCCACTTTCTAAGTTTGCCCTTTCACAAATGGATTGGTGTTCGCCTGACAAAGGCATTTTACATTTGTTGCAAAAGTACCAAATGTGACACCTTGTTCCTATTTAGAAACATCCGTATGTATTTCTATGTGGGAGGTAGAGTTGTGCATGATGGGTGCATGTACTTCTGTAGTGAAAAGGAATTTAAGTAAGATGCTGTTCTAGATGGTTAGTATGACTTTTCTACGACAAATATTTTAACTCGTCAATTTCTCATATTTTATTTTTTTGTTTCTCGTGCATAAATCCTATATATCGCATAATATTTTGCTCATATTTGATATCTTTCCCTCGAGTCATCTTACTTATATCCCAGTCAAATCCGCTGGGAACAGAATTGAATATAATATGGAGTACCCAAAGGCTAAAAATCGAACAAGGGAATATTATTTACGACAAAGAAAAGCTTATCGGGAAGATGGAAGAAGAGCAGCGCATTCATATTTTTTCTCCCTTTTTTTATATTAAAACCAAACCATACATTTTGGTAAAAAGCTTGTTCGCAATTCGCATACAACATACAATACAATCACGCACACATGTGAAATGAAAAGAGATTTGTATATAGGAATAGATAATAATCTCGTTGGATGAGCTGCGTGTTCTTTTGTTGAGTAAGGATAAGGAATTCTCTGGGCACGACGACGAGAAGAGCAGATGATGCCATATATAATACCAATACCATACGCCGCAATAACGAACGGTAAAAGCTAAAGCAAGGCAGATGATGTATGTGAGCAGTGAGCAATATGGGATGAGGCGAAATTGGATTTGTCTAACGTATAAGGAAGTCACTAGGGTCATGGAAGAAAATGATAATTGGCCGAAATCCCCTTCCTCTCGTAACAGTTGGGCCGTACGATGATGATGATGTGTATCACAGTAGATATAGAAGTGGATAAACCATAAAATGTATTTCATTACTACTTGAGCATTTTTGTGATTGGCTACTTCCACACTATTATGTATATATACGTGCGATAGCATTTTGCAACCCGGGTTCGGCTAGATATCAAGAAAAGAGGGGGAGATAAAGGAGAAAGTGCCTCGAGAGAGAGAGGGAGAGAGTGAGAGAAAGAGAGAAGAAGAGTCACATCATGCATGGAGTCAAATCTTCTTTTCTAGTCTTCCAACAAAAAATATGCTGATTTCAGGACTCACTTACACCTACATAACTCCTTACGGGATAATACATATGATATAAAAACTGAGTAGCACTTTTTCTGCTTCCAAGACTCATATATTAAAATTTGCAATTTTTTGTTCTCTACAAAAAGAAAGCTCTTCCGAAAATGGGTTCAGCGTCCGGCTGTGTATTCCCATTCAATCCATTATAGCATTTAAACTCCTTGCATTATGTATGTTCGGATACGTAGAATTACATACATTAAGTACTATATCTTTTATATTTAGTTGATATAGTCTCCTATTTTATACTCGTTTTTCAATGTTCAATGGGATTTTTAAACTCAAAGGTGCAGTATATCATTTGGAATGTATTGGAAAGATTTACACTCTGTATCTCTAACTGTCCGTATGAAAGCATCCGACAAAAACGACGAGAACAAAAAGCACCCCTTTTTCTTCTATTCGTTTGAAGTACCCATGCGTTTTATGCAAGCAGGTTTATCAAGTTTAGAATATAATAATAACACTCCGTTTGTGAATCCACTTGAAAATGTATAGCAACTTAAGACTTAAGACAGAACAAAGAATCTTTTTCCTTTTGTTGCACGTTCCAAACCTACGGATGTACGAGCAGAATAGTTGATGGTAAGATGAAACGTGTAGGACTTCAAGAGTAGAATATCCATGTTCCCATGTTATGCATTAAGACAGGCCAAAATGCAACCATAAAGCATTTGCTTTTTAATACAAGAGGGAAAACCCCCTACAAGCTTTTCTCAAGGGAGCGTTTTCCCCAGCAATAAAAAGGAAAAAATATGGCAAGTACACACAAATTCCTTTTTCAGCATGAGTTTTCCTATTTTGCAAAAATAGTGAAGTGAAGAGGAAGGTGATGAGCTATTTTCGTTTGGAATGGGTTTCAATTGAAAGGATACACACACAAGCGGGATAGATAAGGACTGGTTGGAGACCTCAGTGAAAGGAGCATGCTGGGAAGGGAGTGATGGAGAAAGCAAAGATAAGGATCCCGTCCGGTATGTCCATGTCCATCCATCCGTCCTCTCTCCTCCATTCCACACATACATGACAAGAGATGAAGAGCGATTTCGCAGCCCATTTATAATTCCTCATTATTTTCATGAGATTGTAGAGACATGATAATCAAAATACTTGAGTCACATTTATTATGCAAGAGGGTTTATACATAGACTAGCTCATACGACTCTCTCAATTTCCGTGTACGTTTGTACATTCTCAGCAGTCACACATTTTGTTTGTATGTTGACTTCCTCAATTCAAATAGATAGTCCATGCTTTAAATGAAATAGTTGCTTTCTATATCCATGAATTGA
>JAANSM010004825.1:0-10807 GCA_036850725.1 Orchesella villosa
GCTTCAGCTTGGCTTCTGATATGACTGAAACTTCGCTGTACGATATGCGGCTTTTATACCATTCCCGTCCCATGCAATGAGCAATAGCAGAATTGCGAGTAAGAAGTAGAAACTGCATAGAAAAGTCGAGTAACTTGTGGATTACTGGCTCGCTGTACTTTGTTGTGATACGTTCCTTTTCCCTATGTCCTATGGTATTATGGTATAAACATGTATGTTGAATCGTTGTGGCCGTTGTTGTGTATTCCATTTCTATACATTCCTTATGAATTTGTAAGTAGGCTCTCCTGGTGTGGTGTTGTGCTTTGCCAATGCACATGAGCAAGTTCAGTCGTAAGAGTTGAAACGAGTAATCTGGAATGGAATAGAAAACTTTGGAAAGAACTCTTCTGGTAGATGCATACAACTCACAACAGCATGCATTATTTTTATTCTCACGGTATTATGTCATACGCAAAATAGCAAAATATAAGTAGTACTCAGCATCTACAATCTACATCACAGTATACTCAGGTTAATTGTGTTTCATAATTTTTTGCATTTAATTAATAATAGTATGCTTTTACTTACAACGCGCAACGCCGCACTATCTCAATATGTATTCATTTATGAAGAAAAACAAGAAAATAAATGTGCGCTGTCACCTGTGCAGATAAATTTTTGCAATGATTAATGATTTCATGCGTGGAAAGTATGCTTTAATCGCGCATCGATTCCAAGTTTGATTGTAAAATTTAAAAAAAGGTGCTTCTAAATCGTTGTTGGGCTGGGTTATTCAGAAGTTTTCAAGTTGTTACTTTTTAATGCTCACTTATTTCATTTTACAATTTCGTTGTAAATATTTACAAACACATTTTTATGGATTCCCTTTAATCTTAATGGTACACAGCCAGGACACTCATTTACACTAAATTAAATGATCCAACTTTAGTAGCCTTGCACAGCATCCCATTACAAAATTAAATCTTTCATTATTAACTCGCAGAAATTATAAAGGAGCGAAAATAAAAATGCGTAAAAATATGTCGTTCACGTTCAGATTCGAAGATGACATGATGCAGGCTCATTACGCTGCATTCGCTTCGTGAAGCTGCAAAATACTCCCTGAAGCGTTCTTCCCCTCCCCTTGTACAGAAGGTATGGCAGGTTGTCCAGTATAAATTATAGGAATAATCTTCTCATTCCTATTTTTCTCCTCAATCATCCTGGGTGCAGAAATCTGAAGAATGCCATCTGAGCTAAGGTCACAAGTGATAGTCTCCGGCTTGACATTTGGAGGAATGGAATATTTTCTCAGGAAGTGTCTGGATACAAACCCATGCTCATCTCGCTTCTCCTCATGTTTGCCTTCAATAACGAGAAAATTGTTGACAATTTTCACATCCAGCTCAGCAGGGGCAAACTGTTGCACTTCTATTTGGATTTCGAATTTGTCACTCTGTAAGCCCTTGTTTATAACCCACGGGGTGAAGGGTGGACCTTGCTCCATCAATGGCTTCATGTTGCTCATCATGTTGTTCATAGGTGGTAGGAAGAAATCATCCCAGTTGTTGAGCAAAGGTCTCCTTCTGTAGAAAGGATGTACCCAGCCCCATGGATCGCGTTCGAAGACAATCGACATTTTCCTCAGGTCAGGCTTCAAATACTGGAATTGGAACCTGGAATCAAGCAGATAATTATCAGGTTCTCACAAGGGTTCCAACCCCTTAGCTAAATCGAATATAAGCCTTTCCAAAAATGTTTTTGCTTTTACCAAATCAATTACAGCTCCTTAACGATATAATGCTCCCTTAATTCTGCCTTGGAACTCGAAGTTTCTGTTCTGTATCGCTCGCTTACTCGTAAACTTCTGACCATTCCAACCTTGAAACCTTTGTTTATATGTAAAAAGTGATGTTCGGGAAGCTTCTGATGTAACATTTTCGTAAACATTTTAAATAGAGCAGTGAAGATGTTATTTAGATTACTACTAGCGATGATCTCATGTCATAATATACTAACATTAGATACACGGCATACTTACGGGTTTGAAGATGAAATGCATTATAACTAGCTTATTACAGCATTTCTAAATGTATGTCATTGATGGTGGTGATATCATATGTATATTAAAATCGGTTTGTTCCACGGTCCAGGAGGAAACTGCGCTGCTGGCACTTCATAAGATAAAAAACCAGTTATATGTTATATCCATCTATTTAGTTATATCTATACCCATTATTATATCTTTTCCCATCTCAATCTCGTCTCTTTCTGAGCTAGACACAGAACGAAGAAAGAAAGCCGAAAATAGCTAGTGATATAGATAGGAGGAAATAAACAAAGAATCTTTGGCTCGTGCAAATGGTGTTGGAATATGGAGTGATGAATGTATGAAGACTTTGTATTGCAATTTTCTTTCTTACATGTAAGTAGATTATGTAAGACAAGAAGAGTGTGTGTGAAATGAACTGCCGTTTCATGTCATTCTGTGACATTGATCATCATGAATGACATCATTCTCTTTCAACCCACATTCCTTCCAATTCACCACTTGGCTTAGATTCTCATTTACTCAAACTCTAAGGATTCGAAAAAAATACGTTTGCACTCCACACACGCAAGGACAAAGAAATAGCAATAGTTGACTATAGTCGATATTCCATGTCCATGCCCATGGTATATTGCTGATGGTATAGGAATGAAGTGACACAATACGCAAATGCATCCGTCAGGCAGTCAGAAGTTTCTTTGCTCTTCTGTCAACTATTTCAAGTATCAAGTGTAAAGTATGAAATATGTTAAACACTCCATCCATTGGGTATGGATAAAAGTAAAGCCTCAACCTCACTCGACCATTCATGGTGTATACCAAATGGAGCATATAAAACCGACAGGTGTCTTTAACTAATATCATATCAAGAGCAATCTCTAGCAGTTCTCTTTCTTTCCAGGGGGCTTCCTCCTTCTCCATCATCATAACATCAAAAGTGTAAGAGTAGTAGTAGTATATAGTATGGCGCATACTAGTATGCAATGCATTAAGGATGAAGGATAAGGATAACTTTTGTTAAAGGAAATATAAGTCACAAAATTGACAAAATCTAATAATTACATATTCATATTTCGTTCACTTCCAAACATCAAATTCTAGATCTTACAAACTTCAGTTCTGTCATAAATGAATTGTTACCCACAAAAAGTGCTTTTTATGAGGAGCTTTTTATGCATAGTCTCACTTTCTTCAGCCTTCTTCCTTTATGCATAGTTTTATGTATAAAAAAGTACTGTGCAGTTGCCCTATTTACCGGCGACTCTTTCCTCATGCTCACCCAATCATATACGTTATACGCATGAACATGATGTCGTGTAGTAGTGTATATATATATATATATGAACCACGACCACTTTTTTATCACATCACGAAGACTATATTGTGTACTAGAAACCTGCGGGATCGGTGCTTCGCACCGATGAGGCAATGAGGTTGCACCCTTGATCTAGCCTCATGATTGAATTCCAAATTAAAATTCAAGAATTCAACGAAATCTAATCGAACTACACACTGCATACATCTTCACCCGTAAAAACATGTTAGTGGCGATGAAGATGTGTTAAATAGCAGTGATCAGAATGATCAGCAAAGTATTGCAACATGGACCTATAAAAAAATGATGACCCTCTTGATTAGTTTAAAAGGACGATACAAACTGATACAATTTTACTCTTGTATATTGTCACTATGAAATGAAGTACTGCACACCGAACACGATGAATCACATTATCCAGAGAGTTGTCATCAAATGCTGACTTTTGCCATGTACAGTTTCTCCTTTCTTTCGCCACTATGAAATCACATCACTACTGCACACCGAACACGATGAATCACATTATCCAGAGAGTTGTCATCAAATGTTGACTTTTGCCATGTACTACCTTTTCTACCATCAGAAAACCCTTACCTCACCTATGCATCATTATGCTAACTTTTCGCCAATCAAGTTGTCATTTATAGAGCTACTTATATGACGTAGGGGGTCAAACCCGATAGGGTTCAAAGTCAATTATCTCTGACACGGTACGTTGCAGTAAGGAATGGAAGGTTGATTCTTGTTTCCCATAAAATTCCCCGTCATTTAATATATCACACTTGGTCCAACTCGAACGGGCCTTCTCCTTTACTTCTTATAATTCCGATTGGAAATCTTTCCAATCCCTATAAAATTACTTTACCAATAATAATTATCGTTCGCTGCAGGAGAAAAATGATGTGCGACCAATTTCGATTTTATTTTATTTAATTTTTTGAAGTAGCCGTAACCAGAGTCCCCTGCCCGACGACATTTTTGTCAGTCTATTTATATTTTTTAAGAATTGGAAACTCGAAAACTAACGAACTAAAAATAAAATTAACAAAAAGTGAGTAAAGTAAAGTAACAAAGGTGTGCTGCTGATCGTGAGTTGTAATGCTTTCTCACGCTTTTAGTGAAATTTTAATGGATTTTCTGTACAAAAATAATCTTTCAATCCTAAAACCGAGAAAGTGAGTACACTAAATATTTGTATGGCTCAAAAAGTACAGAAAATGCAAAATAAATGCACGATTGCGATAAGTAATGACATTAGGCTATTTCTCATGTGCAAGGATTTGGGACAGAAAATTCAGAAAAATTGTTGATAACATAATAGAACGGTTTTTATTAACATCATGGAAACGGATAACTCAATTTTGAATATGGTAGTACCCCCACTGCCACTAGAAACATAATGCTGACTTCGTGTGGGGAAGCGGTAAATCGTGTCAGTCGGTGTCTTGTCGGCATGCGGCAATGGTACATCTTCGAACCATATTGGAAGCAACAATTGCAATAAAACTGATGAATGATTCAAGGTGGTGTGGAAATTGTGTAGATCTGCCACTACACTTCGGCTGATAACAAGCATAAGAAGCGGCAAATCGTGTCAGTCGGTGTCTTGTCGGCATGCGGCAATGGTACATCTTCGAACCATATTAGAAGCAACAATTGCAATAAAACTGATGAATGATTCAAGGTGGTGTGGTGTGGAAATTGTGTACATCTGCCACTACACTTCGGCTGATAACAAGCATACTCAATTCGTTGTTATAGACATTTCTATGCTTAAATAGTTGTCATTTAGAGAGAATTTCCTCATGCAGTAAACAAATTCCGTCCCAAATCATTGTCCATGAAAAATGAATTGAAACTCTAGTAATGTCAGTACTTATTGCATCTTGCTAATCCACATACGTATATACCTTTGAGAAAATGTACAATTTGCGTTAAAAAAATATTTTACAAGTAGCGCAACTGCAACTTCAGTTACCAAAAATGTCACACATCAATATTCTCCGGGAGCGTTCAATTCTTCTGAAGGTATTGACTTTGTTTCCATGATATTCATTATGAGATTTACATGTGCTATCGGTGTTATGGTAGGGAGACCAATTGCTGTAATATGCGACTGATACCAGATAACCCGTAAAATAAAGATTCTATTCTATGGGGACTATTTGATTACTTGATGTCACTACTACAACCTTAAGCAGGCCCGCAACCACGATTAAAAACCTGGGGGGTACAAGTCGACGTTTGGACGGATCAAAATTTTTAAGACAAACTTTTACAACTGACTAATCCAATTCAAAATGTAAAAGAAAGATGTAATGAAACTTCACGTTGTCTAGGTTTAGTTAGGTCATACATTGAATACCTTATTATGAGTATCCACATAAACCTTATATGTGAAGGATTTAGATAAGAAAATTCCAGCTCGGACTGAATCTCAAACATATCGGGTAATCATTATATTTAAGTCGGAAATTTGAGTGAGTCTCTCATGTTTTTGAATAACTTTAATCAACTCGGCATACCAAAATAAGGATACATTAACGGACTCAAAATTGCAATTTACATGCATTCTTTCAGTGGATTCATTCATATGTCATTCAGTTCATTCTTATGTCAAGCACAATGTTCAGTGATCATTTTCAGTCATGGTGAGTTTGGTAAAACCAACGCAAAGATATTGACATTTTAATTCATCAATTCAGTGGCGTCATAACAGGTCGGTTTGGCAGGCTGGTACTTTGTATGACCACCCTGAAATTTGAATTGCCTCCCTGAAAATTGGACTGTCACATGAATTACTTGATTACTGGAAATGATTTTAGTCCAGTTGGCAGTTGTAGTGTATTTAATGCAACTTTTACTACTCCTACGAACCTCTATAGTAAAATATTCGTGTAGTTTTTGTCCTTCTATGGAAATAGAAGTGTATGGAAATGCAATACAGTGTAGGTTCAATTTATTTGAAAGGAGGAAGACTACCCACTTCACAGTTTTCAATAGTTCTGAAGTCGCAAAAGTTTGCAGATTCATTTCACAAATTTTCAAACTAGCGATCCTGTATTGACATGCGTATGTCGTATCCAAGTATCAAGTATCGATTACTTGGTTTTGACTGAATATTATTTCGAAAACAGGATGAATATTTCGTAATATTAAAGCTAAAATGAACTATATCACAACACCAACAGCCTGTCATTGATTGATTTGATTTGACTTTATTTGAGTGTTTCAAGGTATCAAACTTTACATAGTCTGTTCTCCCTACCCTACCCTAACACTTGACAACATAAGTTGCTAAATATCCATTCATAATCTAGTCCAGGTCATATTAACAAAAAGCCGAGTCGTAAACAGTATCCTGACCGAAGCAATATAATAAGTCAGACATTTCAATGAATACATACTTTAATCATAACACTTCATCATTCCACATATTCATAAAAATAAATTTATCCTGTGTCTAAGGACCACACAATAGCATTAAATAACCCATGTAGACATAGAAGCATCTCAAAAACACCATAAAACGGACTTTGACCGAAAATATTGTACCAATAGTAAATTGCTTTTAAAACGAATAAAAAACAGTCAATATTCAAAGTGAAATTCGATGCATTCTTCTTTGCTTCTACCTTTCCTAACCTAAATTCAGGAACACAAGCTGGGCAGCTCCAAGTTTTGTTGCACTTAAAGTCGAAGTATTCTTTATCACTCATGCTTAAACTACACTTGTGTCTCTGAAAAAAATTGAAACAGTATGCACATTGTAGGAAACATTTGTGGTGTGGTGCAAACGATTTGGATATGTACTGAAAATGTGTACATTTCTTCTTGAAAACTACAGTATACATAATATTCTCATGCTCAATTAGCTGCTGATCTGCCATAGCCTCGCTTCCACACAGATAGCACTCTGGTCCTTCCACATTTTCATCCTCATTATCCCATTGAAAGTTCCAGCATCTGACATCTTCAAAGACCTTATTATCCTCGGACATTTCAGTAAGGATGGTGTTGTGGGTATTTGATATGTAGATGAGGTCCTTGATGGTTGATACGAGGTCTTCCATTCTGCTGTAGATTCACAATAGAAGGTGTGTGCCAGTATCTTACGGCCTATTTCACATAGTGTAACGTACTACTTTGAATACATATACAAAGTAATGTTTCACTTAACTTGATATGTACATAATTCCTTCCTGTTTTAAATGTAAGGGATGGGATGATCCTCTTGGGATGAATCACGAAGAAATTAACAAATTGGGATTTTGAAATTCGATGATTATAATTACAACACAACTTTTTAAGTTTTAAAATAAATTTTAAATTGTTCGCAATAAAAAAACTCCATCTATACGTGTAATTTTCCATACGAACACTTAAGTAATTTCGTCAAAAAAATTTTAATAATTTACGGAGCAACGAAAATGTGAGTACTCTCGTCTTGACTCTTGTTATGCACTTCATGCTATCATTTTCTAATCAAAACTTAAAATATCACCTAGATTCAAATGAAATATGTACACATTGTAGAAAGCTGAATGCTCGTTGCACATTTTCATTCACTGAGGTTGCAAGTTTTTACTTCTGACTAATTTTTTTAGAAAAGGATTTTTCAAATCCTAACCTAACTTTACATGGGCCTAACCTAACTTGAACGCAGCCTGCGTCCCGTCGGGGCAACTGTTTACGGGACTTAACGTGTTTTTTTCCCATTTGGAAGCTGGAAAAGCAGCTTAACTCGAGTCTCGAGTACTACAAAAAATGTATTGGTGTCTAAACAAAAATTACCTCCTGAACTTAACTCTAAAATTATTCAGCTGAGCATGAACACGTTTACTTGAATTGTCACATAATTGTTGCAGCGGTGTGTCGTGAACCTTGTCTCAATGGTGGCCGGTGTATTGGACCAGATCGTTGCGCGTGTGTTTATGGCTTTACTGGAAGGAGATGTGAGGCTGGTAAGATAAAAATTAACTCCAGTTGTTCACTATTTAGAATTTTAGTTACGTTATCTTTAGAATCCATGCAAACCTTGCATGGACTATTGGTAGTGGAGATTCCCCGTAGAAATTGTAACCGAGGTTAGGAGGTAAGAAACGCTTTATGCGCTGTAGCACTTACGCTATTCTATTTTTCCCCCCTGTACGTGGGCGTTTATGGACAAAACGGCTGATGAAACGGAGAAAAGGGGTATTCTACCAAACCAATAAGGCATAAGGGTCAAATACGTATTCATTTGTCAATTTACGATGCACAGAAGACATGGAAAATGAAAATCACTAAAATTGTGATACTTTTCCATCACAAATAATATTGGTCGGATACAGCAAACCTGACGCAGGCTTTTTTCTAAGTTTTTTCGCTGTATTAAAAGTTTTTTTTCGGGCAAACATGAAATTTTTTACAACATTTCTGCCCGAATTATGATGCCTATATCATATAGGTTTGGTTAGGGTTGGTTAGTGCAAGCTAAACCTAACCAAACATAACCAAACCTTTAATACAACGAAAAGGACTTAGAAAAAAAACTTGCGTCAGGTTTGCTGCACTCCGACCAATAATATTTATTGTCCCAGGCTTGGCCAGTTTGGCCATTTCATGCAATGTTATAAGCGATACCATAGAGAAATAGGGGGGAATGAAATCACTGGGATCAAGCGGAAGATCCTACGAACTTGCTAAAGAAGGGTCTACATCTACATACGCATACGTATCAGTGCTTTTAATAGGGCGTCTCGGTTACCTCGATAATATTTTACTGTGTAGATACTAGATAATAACCTTTTTGTCTGGTCCGAGATCGAGATCCGAGAGCCCTGGCAGTCAGTGCTCAGACCCCAAATTTGGGGTCTCGGACCCCAAATTTGGGGTCTAACGGTAAATTTAAAAAAGAATAATTTTGTAACAGAAAGTGTTAAGGAGTAGCAATCATTAAAAATCTGATTTAGGTACTGCACTGAATTTGAAAATTTTTCATCGTGCAACTTTTTTTTTCATCGTGGGAAAAAAATTTAAATTATTTTAATAGTAAAAATTATTAAAATTACCGTTAAAATTAGGAATTGGTAATTATAATTTTTAACTAGGTGTCATAAATTAAACAATATTGTTCTAAATTTTTGTCATATAAAAGAGGAATTTTATAAAATCATTTACTAATTTAAAATCGTGAATTAATTTTTTTATTCATATCTCTGTACATTTAGGACCCCAAATTTGGGGTCCAGTTTATTAAAGACGTGGAATTAATTTGTAAGGAGGTGTATGCATTCGTTTGCACACATATTCATCACGTAGTTGGAAAGTTATTTAGCAAGTTATGATTCTACCAAGTTTGTCCGTCCGTACGCATTCTCCTGACCACATACTTTGACCGATTTTCACGAAATTTTGTACAATGGTAGTACAACTTATAGGAACGGCACTGAATGCATTTCAGTGAATTCGGTTAAGCGATTCGAAAGTTATTGCCGGGAAAGTTCAAAACATCATTGATTACGCTGGAAATCAATATGTATGGTCATTTCAACATGCTTCATCAAGTAGTGTTAGTAGTTTTTAAATCGGCTAACGATTTCGAAAGTTATTGGCGGAAAGTTCAAAATGTCACTGATTAGGCTGGAAATCAGTATGTATGGTCATTTCAACATGCTTAATCGAGTAGCGTTGGTAGTTTTTTAATTCGTCATTTAATTCAATTTTTTCAAATAATTCAGTGATATTCAAGGTTATAATTGTAATTATAATCACAATTATAGTCCTTTGTTAGATTTGTAACTGTGTTGCTTGCATGCAATTTATTTCTTGAATTTGTCAAGTAATTCTGTTTTCAAGTAATTCAGTAATTCTCATGGTTATAATTGTAATAAATTGCTTGCAAGTAAGGAAGATACGCAGCTTGTACCAACTAACAAAGGACTATAATTATGATTATAGTTACAATTCTAGCCCTGAGAATTATTGAATTACTTGACGAATTCAAGAACTACTAAAACTACGAGATAAATCATCTAGAAATATCCCTAAATACTGATTTTCAGCGTAATCACTTGTTTTCAACTTTCCTGCCTATAACTTTTGAATTGAATAGGGGATTTAAAAACTACTACCACTGCGAGATAAAGCATCTAGAAATATCCCTAAATACTGATTTTCAACGTAATCGGTTAGGTTTTGAACTTTCCCGCCAATAACTTTTGAATTGTATAGCCGATTTAAGAACTACTACCACTGCATAATTAAGCATGCGAAAATGACCCTACATACTGATTTTCAACGTAATCGGTTATGTTTTGAACTTTCCCGCCAATAACTTTCGAATCGGTTAACGAAATTTACTGAAAAGTATTCAATGCTGAGCCCTTAACAGGTAGTGCCTGTATACCATATTTGGTCCAAATCGATGAATGTATGTGACCAGGAGAGTGCACACGGACAGACAGACAGGCAAACTT
>JAANSM010004826.1:0-10806 GCA_036850725.1 Orchesella villosa
CGAAGAAGTCAGATTGCTTCGCAGGGATGTAAAAGCGTTTGCGTTTTCTCTTGCTCCTTCTACATGTAGGCTGCTGAAGAGGTCTGTAAATATAAAAAGGATTATACATATAACTATATCATATATACACATCTACACACAAAAATCAACTTAAAACTTTTCAACGCAATAAAAAGCATGCATACCGGCATCTCAATCTCGTTCATATCGCAGTTGCTCCTCTACTCTACTATGGAAAATGCACATGGCTTGAGTAAAAGCAAAAAGGAACAGAAGAGAAGTCACAAGTAAACAGCTGCTGTTAATAAAGTACGGACGGATGGTGGTGGTCGTCGTGGTGTGGTTTCAAATGGTAAGCTGAAATAGCATAACGAAGACTTGTGAATAAAAGCGTTATTATGTGGACGTGGAAAGAGGTTGCTTGTTAAAAGTATTTCTGCTCTCCGCCTCCTCTCTTACTTTTAGATACATTTTGTACATAAAATTTTTCCGCTGATGAAGAACAAGTACAGAGTGTGTAGGGAAACTCATGAAAAAGCATTGAAAGTATCGGTCGATGATCTCTGCGTCCTCTTTGAAGCCAAATGGAAAATAAAGAAAAGGATGGTGATGGTATGCTCGTAGCAAGGTTTATACTTTAGCTTCAACTCTGCATGCTGCTCTTGAAAAGACTGAAATGAACAAATATATGGTTAAATCGAGTGGGTTTGATAATATTACTGATTGACAATATACGCAGAAGAAGAAGAAACTATAAATGATAAAACGTCAAAGAATACATAAGACAAGTAAAATGAGAAATATTTTTGTCATCCATGAAAATACTCTACAAATTACAACTTTTACAACTCTAAAATGAATGAATTGACCTTATCCTTTGGCCTAGCTCTCTCTGGAGGACAAGAAAGCACGAGGAATCTCGGTGTGCGGTGGTATCCTGATAATATGATGTGACTATAATATATTATATCGTCTTATGCTCTAATACATGACATCAGGATCATATCACAGGATTGGAGAAGTATTTTTTTGAGGAAGGATAGGATATCCGAGCAGCCTTTGGGATTTTTTTGTGGGATTTTAGAAAGATATCATGTTTTGTGCATTTACACATTCCTATAATATACCTAAAACCAATTCAATGCAATACAAAATACAATGCATATGTCTCTTCTGTCTGCTTCTTACGTCTTAAGAGATATATATACATAAAATTCTTACAGCCACACACACACACACATTAGTGAGCGCTTTTATTGCATGGACTTGACTTGACCATCATGATCATCATCATCATCGTATCAGGATCGCGACATGAATGTACTTTCCTCAACGAAAAGCATATACCTTACTTCAACAACCTTCATTCTAAACTTACCGCATCTGCATCAGTTTTATATATACACACATATTGGATTTGGAAAACTTTGCTAACATTGCACCAAACCTTGTTATAGACGTACATTCACAAATTCACAAAATTCAACTTGTCTAACTCAGCCAACCAGCGTATTCCTTAACAGGACGGATGGACTGTAGGTTACGCTAAATGGGAAAAGGATTGAGTGAGCGAGTGATCGAGCACGATTTTTCTACGTACTTTATAAACGTTGAATGTGTGTGTGAGATAAATATTCTCGGTGGTGGAACAGATTTTCATTTAGAAAGTATTTAAAACTTTCCAATAACTGGACAACAACCCCGTTTTCCAGCTGACTCAAGTGTACTTGTGCTCCTGTGCCAGTTTTTGTCTTCAAGTTGAGTAAGTTAGTTGCCGAAAATTTTGATTAAAAATAATGGTTGGGAATTAAAAGGAATGTTGAATGTGCCGAAGAAGGATTTTAGTAGTCTACAGTCTACGTTGGTTGTTGGTAGGAATATAGGCGAATAGGTTGAGTTAATTATGTATTTTATGCATATGGAGGGCAGAGGGCATACATAATAGATGGTAACAGCTGCTGCTGTCGGTGTTGAAGGTGACGGGTTATGTCTTTGCTTTAATTGTTTTTTACTTGTCAAAATTTTTATAGTTGATAGTGTGATCTTGATCTTCAATCGTGACGTTTATGCTGAACACTGAATGACTGACTCAATAACCGCATCGCCAATCGCTTATGACGTCAAAAATGCTTTCAGCTTTTAAGACAATAATAATAATGATTGCACTCAACATTTGATTGTACATTGTAATGGTGAATGGAACATGAAATGGTTTGAATCTGGATATTCACATTCAGTAATCATAATTATTGGTGATGTGACCATATTGCTGATTGCTCATTGCTTGTTGTTTTAAATTTTATCTGCTTTGCTTGACCTTGACTTGACTGATAGCTGAATGGGTGATGGTTGGTAGGTTGGAGGTGGTAGGAAAACTGTGTTCTGGAAATGGCCCACCGGGAGTATTAGCACTAGATTATACTGGTGCCAAGATATTTGATAGTCAATAGTAAAAGCAGACGACACAATTTATATTTGTCCAATTTCAAATTTAAGAATGTGTGAAAGATAGTTCAATTGTAGGACAGGACAGGTTATTATTGGCCCTCTTTTTTTAATGTTAAACTATTAACTCATCATTTCGAGTAACACTGGCTGAAGGAAGGGGTTAGGTGAAGGGCAAGCAGTAGGAAGAAGTGCAGCAAACAGCAAACTTAGCTCATAGGCAATAGATGCGTGAGGCGATTTAGACACACTGCAGTGCATTTAGCACTTGTAATGCACCCTTTCCTATTTAGAATTACATTACGGTGACGGTTTGTTCATTGTTGCATGTCATTTGTGTTACATTCTAAATGTTCGCTCATGATTAGTAAATGAGTATGATATTTTGGAAATGTGTTTGTTACTCTTAAGTCATATTTCCTGTGTCTAATCCACTTCTCTGTCAATATCTATTTATAATTTTAAGGCTTATAAATTAAGTTTAGAGGAAGTGGTTTGGTTACTGGTTACCTATGCTTTTGAATGTACTTGTAAATGGGCTTGTCTTGAAATTTCAGCTTCTTTGTAGCTTGTAAGGATGGCTACACAGGATAACGCTTGGGGAACTGGGGACGCTAATAGCCAAGGAGAGGCGCCATCCTCAGCGTTTTCTAAGTTGAATGTAAATGCTCCAGAATTTGTGCCTTCGTTCTTGGTGAAATCAGATGCGCCAGCAACGAATTCCAATGACAATTCTTCCAATATTTCACCAGGTGGGCCGGTGTCTAGTCTTGTTCGACATTTTTACATTAGAGAAATCCAATAAGCTTTATATAAATGTTTTCATTTTTATAGAGGGGAACGAAAGTGCAATGGATGTAGATAAAACGCCTAGCCCTGAGGAACCACCTCCAGTTAAATCTAGGGATCCTGCGCCTGATAGTTGGGAAGATGCAGCTGAAGATGCTTCGACTCCAGATGGAGACGAAGACGAAGATGGGGAAGAAGTAGTTGCACGAATTAAGAAGAAGCCTGCGCGACCTGAAGAAACTGCGAGCAAGAAAGAGCATATTAATGTCGTGTTTATAGGTCATGTCGGTAAGTACTTATCTAGACCGTTTTCCGTCTCTTAGTATTAGTTAGATCCTTTTATCGAATGGAGTTTGATAAAACATACAAAACAAAATCTTTATTTAAGATGCTGGGAAATCGACAATTGGTGGACAAATTATGTACTTGACGGGGATGGTTGATAAAAGAACACTGGAGAAATATGAAAGAGAGGCGAAAGAAAAGAACAGAGAAACGTGGTACCTATCGTGGGCGTTAGATACTAATTTAGAAGAACGTGAGAAAGGAAAAACAGTGGAAGTAGGAAGAGCATATTTCGAAACCGACAAAAAACATTTTTCTATCCTGGATGCTCCAGGTCACAAAAGTTTCGTGCCTAACATGATAAGTGGCGCTGCACAAGCTGATTTATCAGTTCTGGTAAGTCAATTCAGCTTTCGTGATTATCCGCTGTTCTGAGGACTTTGCAGTTGGTTTGCTAATTCACGTTCATGAATGAACTAATTTTGCTTTATTTTCAAATCAGGTGATATCGGCAAGAAAAGGAGAGTTCGAGACCGGGTTCGAAAAAGGTGGACAAACAAGAGAGCATGCAATGTTGGTAAAGACAGCGGGAGTTAAATATTTAGTGGTGCTCATCAACAAAATGGATGATCCAACAGTGGAATGGTCTGAAGAGCGCTATAATGAGTGTAAAGATAAGCTTTTGCCTTATCTTAAAAAATTAGGTTTTAACCCAGCTAAAGATCTGACGTTTATGCCATGTTCCGGACTCACAGGATCTGGATTAAAGGATCCAGTAGAAACAAAACTTTGTCCGTGGTACTCGTAAGTTGCACATTTTTTACTTTCAGTTTGTTAATCGGTTATTGTAACGACAAGTGTGTGTGGTACCATTATGATATGGCATCAAAGCTAACTCAAACTCTTGTGTTTACAGGGGTCCGCCATTTATTCCATTTATTGACAGCTTGCCCTCCTTAGATCGAAAAGTTGATGGGCCTTTTATGCTTCCGGTTGTGGACAAGTTCAAGGATATGGGAACTGTAGTGTTTGGTAAAGTAGAATCAGGTCAGGCTAGGAAAGGCCAAAACCTAGTGCTAATGCCCAACAAGACCAATGTAACGGTAGATCAATTGTGGTCGGACGATGAAGAAGTAACAATGGTTGGTCCTGGTGAAAATGTAAAGATTAAATTAAAAGGAATTGAAGAAGAAGACGTGTCCTCCGGATTTATCCTTACTGACCCTTCCAATCCATGTAAAGTGGGCCGTATTTTCGATGCTCAAGTAAGTGTTAATATTTTAATCAGTCGTTTAAAAACGTTTCGATAACGGAAACATAATAACTTAATAATACAAATTCAAAAATTTGAAAAATGTCATATTTGATGTATTGCAGGTAGCTATTTTGGAGCACAAAAGTATCATTTGTGCTGGTTACTCAGCAGTAATGCATATTCATACTGTAGCTGAAGAAATTACGGTTAAGGTACGTTTCATTCAGTTTAACTATAACTATAAATGTCAAATTAACGAGTTTCTGTTAATATTAATCACTATTATTCGTATCCTGTTTTAGGCCTTAATTTGTCTAGTTGATAAAAAAACTGGTGAAAAATCAAAAACACGTCCAAGGTTCGTTAAACAAGACCAGCTGGCCATTATGAGATTAGAATGTGCCGGGGTCATATGTATGGAGCCATTTAAAGAATTCCCTCAACTTGGCCGCTTTACAATTAGAGACGAAGGTATTACATAGTTTTAAAAAGTTTAGTGTGATATTGGGGATTGTAACATTTCAAGTTCTTTCTTTTTGTGTGTTTTCAGGAAAGACCATCGCAATAGGAAAAGTTTTAAAAGTAATAGAGTAAACTGGATCAGAATAATCAAGACTACTTGTGCTTAAATCACAGAGACTATTCAAGGACTCGATGAGGTTTGACTTACTAATATAAGGGCTACTGTTTAAAAAAAATTGTCAACGTAAGGCCATTGTAAAACTGTTACATGATTGATACATATTCAGAAAGCTGCGTTTCATGGAATTATCAGGGAACTGTAGGTTTCAACTGGCTTCAAGCTTACATGTAATTTCGGCATTGTTTAAGTTTTAAACACAATTTATGTAAAATGGCAAAATCCTAGAGTTTGAATTGAACACCGAAGTTGAATCGAATTGAGGGATAACAAGTAAAGTATAGAAGTTAAGTAGGACCATCATCGCCTGCATAATTATAAGTAAGCTAAAGTGAATTACATTACTTTGTTACTTTGTGAATGTATGTATATTACTTTTTATTATGTGTAAGGTTATGTGCTGCATATTAGTTCCAGAGTGTATATGGGGAAAGTAATCATAAAAATAGCAACTGCAGAATATAAAGCAAAAAAACAGAAAAAAACTTTATTTACTCATGGAACAGTTCTATACACCCACTAAATTACTCCGCTGGTGGGATCAAACGTCTTTTGTACATACCTTTGCTCTTCATCACATTAAATATATAAATATAACATATGTTTACCTAATGTAATGTTTAGAATATGATTCAATTTTATTAGGCCAACGATAACTATTACATAATATATACAATCGTGATGATGAATAAGTAGTGGTTAGGAACTACCTGCTACTCAGCATCATAAATTGGAAAAGAATAAAAGCTCATCCTTCAAATTGGTTAAATCATGTGTTTTGTCAATCTAGTCCATCACGCGTACTTATGTTTATTTACGATAAATATTGACTGCCATACTGACGTTGAGTATTCTTTGGTCATGTTGTGTGAGATTGCATGAATTTCAGGTTCTGCAGATCAGATATTGTTGTTCAAACATCGGTCCGTGTATAATCGTATGCAAGTTGAGTTCCACTGGTGTCTGGCTGGTCGACACCTCTCTGAATTGTNAGATCAGATATTGTTGTTCAAACATCGGTCCGTGTATAATCGTATGCAAGTTGAGTTCCACTGGTGTCTGGCTGGTCGACACCTCTCTGAATTGTTTTACCTTTCATGTAGTTCGGCATAGTGAAGTTTCCTCGAAGGAAACAATAGAAGGTTGCACTAAGGAAAGGAAAGAGCACTAAGCTGACGAGGAAGACAATTAATGTTATGAAGGCTATTTCTCCAGCATTTGGGGATGCTAAGAATGTCCACAGGAGGACCCCAACCGTTGCTATTGTGCAGCCAATGCAGATCCCGTAAATATAGTTTAAAGGGCCCTTCATGGGAAATAAAAGTTTGTCAATTAAGAAATTTGCTTAAGCATTAGCACACATTTAATATTTATATTCATAGCATTCACAGTTTACCTTTTGGAGATATGTGTTGCGGCATCTAGAGTATAAGATCCATACGAAAACCCCTAGATATATCCCAAAGAAGACATACAGGAGCACAGGAACCTATAAATCATGTTACGTAATGTTGAATATTTATACAAAACTTGTAAGGTAAAGTAAAGTAACCAAAGATTTTAAGTACTTTTGTACTTTGCAAGTAACTACATGTATCTCTTCATTCACCACCTCGTAGCCCAAAGACCTTATATAAGAACTCTGTGTCGTAGCCATAATCAACTTTATATTCAATATATTACATATTATTATATTCGTACATACCCGTCGATTTAAAAAGGCTGCGGATGCAATAGCACTCAATCCGAGCAACTGAAACCAGGCATTAAAATTATGTTATCCAAAATAACTTCTTACAGTCAAAAGGTAGGATCTATGCTGTATTTTATCTTCGTTTAATTACCAGTTCAATCCAAGTTACAATAGTCACTGCAGTCTTAAACCAAGACCGTTTCCTATCCGCATTACCCTGAACATGTAAATCAGAAGAGGTATCCATATCTCTGCTCTTAAGAATACGAAATGTTGCTGAAAATGAAACTTTTTTTAGAAACGATACGATGCACCGGATATCTGTATTTGGAATTGTTTTCGCTAGTGCTGCTGAAAAGAATTTGGGATTTCTGAAGCATCCAATTTTCTATACACTATTCTCTATAGATTTAATTTTCATCCGGGGAGTGGCTTTTTTCTAATGGATCATGCAACTCCAGAAAAATGCATAAGTATAATATGAACAAACCTCAGCCAAGTCTATGCAATGAAATATACTATCAACTTCACTTCCTTTCCTATTTCAAGGATACTACGATACTGACGACTGTCATATTAGAACGTTTCAATCGGCAAGCAACTAAGAACTGATGAGGATGATAGGTACGAAAGTTGTGATGGTCTGGTCAATTCAAGGTGCAAGCACAGGTAAATAAATTGCGCATTGACGAAGTATGCATTAGAATACAATGCATAATAGCTCATAACGCGTAACCCTTGTGCATTGTCATCAGGGTTTTTTAATTTCATGCGATGTTCTCTCAACTAGGCATCTACGCTTAATAGATGCTCTATGTACGCAGTCATGCACACATTTTTTTACCTGAACAGGTATGCGATGCGTCAAGTAATTTTGCGTCCGACTGATTCATCCCTATTTGTTTTCCTGAGCATGAATCATTGTTATAGACGTTGTCGCTGATGATATGTTAGCGTAGCACGGTTCACATTTTCATTTTAACATTAATTTACATTCTTCCCTTTCGTTTAGCAAGCAGCAGCACAATTGATGTGTTCTTCGTTTCACTGAGGATGCTTTTTCTATAAAATATACATCATGCTAGTATATTTTGCTGAGCCTCAACCTCAACACTCAATAAGAAGTTAAATGTTGATTGTAGCGCTGTATGAAATATAAGAAGAAAGTAGTAAATTGTCTGCATGTTAAATTGACAATTCCGCAGTCATTAGTGATGCGATGGCTATAGACTATAGGTTAACCTTAATAATTGGTTTTCTGTGTATGATGTTTTTTGTCATTATGCACGCAAATTTTTTATCAAATTCTTTAAAATAAATATACTTTATGGAGGATGCTAACATTGATAATACATTTGTTAGGTACACCTCTCTAGTTGTCGAGATTAAACAAATGCATATATAGTATTTTGGCAATACAAGATGTTTGCAGTCACTAATTATTTACGGCATTATGTACGTAGAACTAATTTTCGTCAGTTTATATTTTGTATGAAATTGGTTGTATATTGATGGAATCAAAATATTAATATAAGTTAAGCTTAAAGACGATTAATGATATTATATTAGATACATTAGATATTTATTAATCTCTTGGCCAATAAAATCCTGTGGGTAAAGAGCAAATTACGTACATATAAACGAAAAACGGCTATTGATAAGAATAAGGATTTGTAAGTTGTCGTTATCTCCTCGCTAAGCAGTAAGTTGTATACATAATAATATATGAAGCATAAACATTATTTAAATGCATATTATTATACACAAAAAATGTGTTCATCCTTCATTGCTGTACACAGATGCGATAGCATTAACGCAGTATACAGTATATGACCTTGCTAGAGGGTTTCTTCGTTTTTTTGTATTGTCAATCACCGTGAAGAATGGACATACTTTTTTTGCAAATAAGGACTAGACTATGACTGTATCAGCTACCAGAAGTCGGAGTATTCGATGCGTGACTATGACTGGAATAGCTAAGTCTTGAATCCTTTCTTGTTCCAGTGATTCATTCGAGCGATTATTAGAGCAAAGCAGCTTTTTTTATGTAAAGCGACGAAACGTTATTTGGCGAATCAAAAATAATATGCCTTTTTGGTAACAAGTAACAATGCAGTGTAGATTCAAGCTCAACTCGTTCGTTGAAGAGTGAATCTGGTTCCCTGATGCATACATTCGGCATTCTAATTACCAGTGATGCGTACGAGGTACATGCAGGGATTGGTATTGGTGATATGCATGAACTAAAAACTGGACATGTACTTGGAATGCTGGAAATACGCTCGTTTAAGCAGTAATTTTTTTTGTACTACATCCTCAAATTAAAGATGTTTGGTAAGTATATAACATGAGAAGCATTTCACAAACCCCTTGTCTCTACTCCGTAAGTAAGTGCACAGGCACAAATAACTTCAATGAAATGGAATTCCTCCCGTCCTCAGCCCTTAAATGCTGCAATTATGAGTCAACTAACTACCTACGTCAGTTTGTTGATGGCAATATTGGCAACTACAATACAGTGCTCGGCACGGCATGGAGATGAAACCAAACTTAATTTTTACAGACATAGTATGTATGTATGCTATATGCAATGCAATACACATGTCACATGAACGTTATTGGAATCCCACATATCCCACATAAGTTCAATATTAATATCAAATGCCAACGGAATATGTGATGTGATGACTATGAATTTATCTACTTCATGATTCACAAAGGAAAATATATATGAATCACTGTTATGAACTATCAAGTATGTTCCATAAAAATCCTCCGAAAATGTAAACTTCCCAACAGCATGGTTATCGGCTATTCATGCCGCACATATTTTCAAGATGACCATACTCTCTATTCTATTGAGTTATCTTGGTTTATATTTACCTAACTAACAACGGTACAACTCCCATGTATGTACTTGTGTCTTTATGTTGGCAATAATACACATTAACTACTGTTTACGTCCGTTTATTATTATGAAATATTTTATTTTAGATGCTATTCTTCGAGGAAAATTGACATCCGTACAACATAGTATATCTTTTGAAAATGACAGTACAAAAACTGAACGTAAACGAAACGTACTCTTCTGGATCTCCAGACTTTTATTTCTTTGCAAAGGAAACTTTCATGGCATGTGTTGGAGTAATCTTAAATCCATTAAGGGCGTCCTTAGCTGAAGCTGAACTCATTTCATTATCGAACTCAACGAATGCTATGTCATGTCTTCCTGGTACCAATCTAACCTCTTTGAAGCCAGGGAATCTAAAGTGATATAGATATTTTATTAGTAATTCCCAAAACCAAAAGGCACATTTCAAATAGTAGACAAAAACCGAACTTACTGGTTGAACAACATTTGAAGCATAACTTCGGTAGTTTCCTCCGGAAGATTTGTAAGGAACAAAATTTGATTCGGTGGTTGTTCTCCCATAGGTGCGATCATCATTGGATTGATCACTGATAGAAAGGAGGTTAGTCATTATATAGGATGGCAATATTGGCAATGTTAAATATGTTGATTATGAATACATGTTTTAACACAACGTAACAATTCTTTTAATGCCACTTAAACCCAAAGTGGTTAACTAGTAACTAGTACACTTACTTGCAGGTTGCATCGGCATTCCAAAGCCCATCATTGGATTAACAGGAGGAGCTGCTGCTGGAGCTGGCTGTGCTTTCTACAAACAAAATTGA
>JAANSM010004827.1:0-10805 GCA_036850725.1 Orchesella villosa
TAAAACTTTTTTCATAAATAGGAATTCATTTCGTAAATAAAAAACTAAAACACAAATGAAATGTTTTCTCATACCACGCCCCTTAGGTCCCCATCTAACAAACAAAAATTACAGTTAATGTAACGTGAAAGTATCATAAACAAAAAATTACTACTTATAACCTGTGTAGAAAGATATAACGAAACTGTACCTCGGTCCTATTGGAAATAAAATAAATTCATTATCAATAAAGCCTGTTGAAAATGGCACACAGAAGAGGAAACATCTACTAATGTTTTACCTTTAGTTGCCCAGCATATTTCAGTTTTGCATGCTGTACACTGAAGCCAATCACAGCCTACGAGCTTTTCAACTGGAATTTTACACTTGGGACACCTCATGGCCTTTCCCGTGTCAATAAGCGCCTGCGTTGTATCATTATATCAAACACATATAGGATTATATTACGAAGTAGAATATTAGTATTCTATCGTCATAATTAACTTTTTTCGTTGCTTACCTGAACTGCTTCGGCTGACATTTTGTCATTATTGTTTTGTACAGTTCTGTTCCGAAAATCTTCGCATGACAATCCTTCATGTATGACCTTTTAGTGCAAGAACAACATACTTAAGACATATTAGGGTAGATACTACAAAGCTTTACAACATTCTTTTACTTACATTGCACGGGATGCAATTAGGTTTGCCACATATTTCACAGTCAAATCGTGTTACTCCTTCGTCGTAAACGCACCTAAAAAGCAATTAAAGCTAATAAATCATTTGTGGGTGCGATTTCGAATTAAGTTTATGAACATCGTATCATACCATCCTCTGCAGTCTGGACTCTTACAATGAAAAGTATTCTCCATTGAATTTTCTCCCAGTTTCCAGGATCTTTCCAGGTGTTTATCATACACTGCTGGTGAAACAAGCTAATAAAATATATCAAGCATTTATTTGACACAAACACAAACCCCATGCTGGTTACAAAATTTGGGTAACACATCAGATGACATCAACAGCGGGGGAGCCGATGGCTCCGGAATTAATTCAAAAACTTACATTCTTAATTTCACGTTCCTGTATAAAACAGACACAAGAATAGTTTTCATCTATATGAGGACATTTAATGGTAGGGTCATCACTGTGTTCAATAAGGGACGCCAAACACAACCTAATTACAAGGAAAAACTAAGCATTTAAAAAATACTATATTTGCAAGAAATGTAAATGCTTTAAAGTGTTATTACTTACTTGCAGAATAAATGCAAACATTCTTTTAAAATTGCACCCGCACCAACACCCACTTCAGTCATACAAATAGAACACTCAAATTCTGAACAATTTTCTAACACTTCCAAGTTACCTATTTGTTCTAGAATCATTTGTACGTCAGTAGTGCTACCCTATAACATCAAAAAAAGTTATTTTTCAACTACACAACCTCAATATTCAATATTATTGCAACACTTTTTAACTTTCTTACGCACCTTAGCCTTCATTATCTCTAATAACTGACTCCATCCATTTCTCTTTTCTTTTTCCATTAAATCATCAACTTTATCCAACTGTCCTGTGTTTTTAAGAGTTTGATAAATCTCGCATTCAAGTCCATCATGATGCGCCTAATTTGAGCACATAAATCCATTCAACATCCATCCAACTAGAACAACATGAACAACAGAACACGCAGACCCTCGGAAAATGACAACTGTGTAATATCTTACCTGGCATACCAAGCACGCTATTTTTTTGCACGATGGACAAAGAAAAGTTTTGCGCCCAAGTTCGTACTCCGCCCACCATTTGCAATTTGCAGTGATGCATTGGAAGACATACTTCATTTTCTTTCTCGCAAGAGTGACGCTTCTATCAAGATATTCTTCGTACACGTCAGATGGTACAAGCTGCAATAATGAAGAATTGTAAAAGTTGAACGATTCAATGTTCAAGGCAAAGGTGACGAGTTTTATAAAGTGCAAAACTCAAAACACTTACGTTTTTAACTTCAAAGTCAGTAATATATCCTCCACAATTGGATTCATCGGCAATAGGACAAGGAATCCGGGTCAACTCTTTCTGAGTTTCGATAGATGACTGTAAGCAGTCTCTAAAATAAGAAAATGTCATCGAATTAAAAATTGTAGATACATTGAAAGACAACACGTTCAATATTCTAATTCACTACAGCGCTAATCTTAAGTTACTTAAATTCGGATCTAATCAATTTAATTTGAAATGGTTTTATTAAAATATAAAATCATAATCAGTATTTTTTTACCTGCAGAAGATGTGTAAACATGTTTGTAACATCACGCCATCTCCGGCATTCAACTTTATGTAACAAAAGTGGCAGTCACTCGGGTATGGATTGGGTAAAGCAGATGAATTCTCCATCTCCCCACCCCAACCGTTAGTCTACATACAACCATAAATCAAAAAAACATGTTGAACATCTACAATACAGCACCAACTAACTATTGACTACAAAATAAGATGGGATTACTATTACCAATACCTGGTTGTTCGATGATTCTGGATTACGTGAAGTACCAGGATAATTTTCGTCCACTATCATTCGACGATCCGCTCCTATTTGGTTATCATCTACAAGCATCCACCTATCATCACGTTCCATGTTGTGATGATCTTTTGCAGGTCAAGAAGTTCACAAAAATGTGAATAATATAACTCTTAGCTTGTAAAAAGAAATGTTTATGCCAAAAAGCAATTTGTGATACCTAATTCATGATTACCATTGGCGTCAACTCGAACTGCCTCATATGACCCCAAGTTCGGATTTAAAAGTCCACCCTCTGCGAAGGTTACAGCCACAGCCTATTTTTTGAAACAAGAATAACATAATGTCACTAGTTGCCTGGTTTTCATTTATTAAAAACACTTTTTATAGCACAATAACTCATGTCATGCTTTGGTTTGTTCATATAGCGATGGTATTACGTAAGTAATACCATCGCTTCTACCGTTGACCGGTTAACAACACGACACTTCTACAAACTGACGTTACCTTACGAGCAACACCGCCTCCAGCAATCAGCGACCTTGTTGTAGTTGTTTTTGATCGAAATCCTGAGCGAGACGTCCCTGCTACGGCTCCATGAGAGATGGGGCCAGGCTGAATAGCAAGTTCACTAATAGGACGTTGCAATGACCCATACGTTAATGATGCTGTAGTGCTTCGCAATGAAGAGATTCGAGCACTCCGACGCACCGTCGCAGTCGACTCAGACGATGATGACGGTCCCGGCATAACCTCTCTTCTGACAGATTTGTGACTCATGATGGTCAATGTTTAGTGGCCCACAGGTGACAGGTTTATTCAGGAAAGGAAACACACAGATAAAATTGATTATCAACGGTCTACAATCTAGTAAAGCTGACTCGTAAAATTCTTATCTGTGAAAAGTGAAAACAAACAGGAAGATAGATAGATAGATGGTAGAGGATGCATTATCAATTATGTGAAGTGCATGGACTTAAACTGAAGTCATTTTATGCATTTAATATATTAATATATACATAATATTATGTTTATAATATATTTTCTTTTCTTTCTAATGCACAAGTGATAATATAATCTGATAAAAGTACAGGCAAATAACCGCAGCAGCTAACCTGATGCAGATTTTTTTCTAAGTCATAAGTTATTTAAGGCAAACATGATTTTTTTATCATGTTCAACATTCACATTTCTGGACGGATTATGATGCCTACATCATAATACTTATAATACATAAACATCATATCATAATAATATAGGTACAAGTGGCCAGCTTTCGGGCCATCGGCCCGACTCTAGACTGCCATAAATCAGCACTAATTTAGTATTCACTAATGGGGGATTGAGATTGACTACTACACGACACAATCAATCAGTACCCATCGAAAAGAGAATGCGTACCGTCGCAGTGACATAGCCAAAAAAGCATAATAATCAATTTTATACGTTAAAATACTGTACCACCGTCTATCAAAATCGAATTAAGTTTTGATTGCGCTACAAAATTGTTTTAACATCCATTTATTTTCTGATTTAGCGCGCCAAAATAGCTTTAGTTACCGCATGAAAGATAAATGGAATAGAATTTTAAAGTGTGACCCAAAATTGCATTATTTTCTCAAAATTAACTCAAAACTTATGTTGCTAACATTCATTTAATAGTAACATAAGTTTTGATTTGGCATAATGGCATATTCAATTAAATCGCATATTATTTTGAATTTACCTGATTACCTGAACCTGATTGATTTTTTAAATTCACTCAAACGTAATGTAACCATCCTATTCAACAGGTCAAAATATCATAGAATTGTAAATTTGACTAAAATGGAATGAAATTTTGAATTTTCGGGGGGAAACTGCATGATTTTCAAGCATTTACTGCGCTACTTAATTAAGCATTTAATTAAGGTCAGCAAAGTATTGATTCAGCCCTGCATTAAACAATGATATATAACGTATCTGGGTCAAATGGAGATACATCAGTCACCGCCACACCTTCTATTGACGTACCAACTGTTCATTAAGTAATAGATGATAGATAGTTGGGGTAAGCTAGTAAAGCTAACCCTAACCAAACATAATGCAACGAAAGAACTAAGCAAAATTGCATGTTTGCTCGAAAAAAAACTTAGGAAAGAAGCATGCGTCAGGTTACCTGCTATATGAATATCTGATCAACTGCTAATAAAAATTTACTTACCTTTCAAAATAACTTCTGACGCACAACGAATGACGACTTGCTGTTCACCGGACTATCTCAGAGACCCAATGATAGTTTTTTTCTCGATTTGTTATATTCTTAATTTCAAAAAGTTCGGTTTTTCATGTCACACGTCACAGCCTTCACGGGTAGAAGATTAAAGAATACCAGACGTAAAGCAAATTGATTGATACTAAAGTTATCAGTTTGACCAGTTCGTTAGCTAAACTAATTATTTCTATTAATTGCGAATAACTTGCGAGTTTACAAACGATAAAAGAGTGAATTGCTACTATTAGCTAGCATATTGGTTGGTCACCATGATATACACAGAAAATATTCGATAACGGCCAGCGACAAAGTAATTCCTGTCATGTCCTGGTATGTCCTATCTGGTGTCTGTATGAAAATTAAAAAACGCTGGTCCTTTTGTAATGGCTAGGCTAGTTTTCTACTTGTTACAGGAGCTTTTACGAGTCATATTATTGTCATATAGCTGTGTAAAAGTATGAAGTATAACATTTGTCGATACCATGCGCGGTTTATAAAAGTTGTACATTGTAGAAAGTAGCAACAACGATATATTAAAATTAAGGTATCATTTTACTTATCACTGTCAACAGTACGCGTACCTTATGGCTTATTATTATGCTTGTAGTTCTTTAGTTGTTAGTCATTCCATATTGTAGCTACAGTACATCCAAACCCCTTAACATACCTTCGCAATAATAGAGAAAACGAAGAGGGAATGAAGTACATAGCATTTTTATATTATCATCACATCGGTATCCTCTTTTACTGGAAAATAACAACTGGGATAAGGTTGAACGCGAGCTATAGATTCAGTTTGCATAGGTTTTTCATTATCACTATAAAGTATATAGCACATATAATATATATGCATTTATGTATGAACAAAAAAGATTTGCAAAGATGGGGGATGATGTCATGAAGTGACAAGGCATCAAGCATCACTTTACTTTCTTAATCTTAAGAAAAGTGGATGTACACCTACATTACAATGGATTTTTAAGTTCAAACTGTCGATGGAAGGCATGGTACATATTTGTGAGTACCCAGCTTTGGTATATTTTTGGTGGTTTATATGATGGCGGATTCTTTTCCCAAAGTACAACCAAGACAAATGTCATAAGAAAGAATCAAATCAACTATGAATGTACTTTATGTTCGTACATATTTAGGTCCAGAATAACACTACAATGATAGCATTAGTACTAACAAGTCGCAAGACTCGCAAGTTAATGCATTTTTAGGAAGTGTAGCATAATACGGTGACTCGTTTGTAGCGTTAATACTGATATGAAAAATTAACATAGACTCTCATGTGAAAATGAATGTATGTCAACTGTTGAAACCTGGAGTGGAGTGTGCTGATGGTGTGTATAGATAATATGATAGAGAATGTGAAGAAAGTGAGGTGGACTGCATTTACTTATGTATATAGTCACAGTCACGTACTATAGTAATAAAAAAGTAAAAACTTCTGCGGTGATAGTTCGTTGCTTCATGTATACATGATATGAGAGAGATTATGTGTTGAGCTGGAATTCGAACACCAGTAGCAATAGTATGCGTGCTCGTTCAATGTCAGTAGTACTCACGTCAGTACGACTATCAACTTTTATGCTGTTCTGTATGCCTAGCATCCTGGACTTAATGGATGTCCACCCCAGAACACAGAATCACAAAAAGGAATGAGTAGATTGTGGTTTGCACTATATGTAAATATTCATACAAGCACGAATAAGATTTTGGAGCAATGAACCAACATTCTAATTTTTTACAATCCAACTATCCTATATGAGCTTATAGGTTTTATTATTATTAAAAATCTTGGAAGGAAAAATTTCATTCGTTGATCAATGGCAGTAGGTACATTTGGGATGACATTTGACTCCGTTTACCCCACATTTGCAACCTCCCGAAACATCACCTATAAATCGCGACAAAGAAACGCAAATCAAAGTTTAAGGTAAAAACTTTCAAAGATGTAATTGTATTTAAATGTAGCGTTGTACTATGCAATTTCAAGCATACCTTTTCCTCCTTTTCCCCATCGAAATCCTAACCAAATATAATATAAAAATTGTTTAAAGTTACATCGTTCAATTTTTCACCTTCCCACTAAATCTACATTCCAAACAAAATTAACAGCCTACCTTTCGTAACCCAACAGATCTCCGTTTTGCAGTAGGAACATCTTACCCAATCACATCTGTAAAATTAAATATATTTATGATGTGGAAATGTTAAATAATACTACGCATTCAACTTTCATAAGCTGTGAAAGTATAATCTCACATACCCCCATTTTTTCAATAAGACGACATGACAAGCTGGACATTCCAACGCTTCACCTCGTTGTATCATTTTCTGAGATATATCAAAAAATAGTACCTCATGTCGAGGCTTCCAATATATAACATTATGTACCTCATATAACTTATCTGTACCTCAAGCATAAGCCTTGATTGTTTTGCATCTTCATCCGTCTCAGCCGCAATGGCTAACTCTCGTTGAAATGTAAGACAGTCGACTCCTTCATGAATTGCTGCACAAGTCAGACAATTTCGTTTCTTACATACTGGACAGAGAAAGACGTTAACGTCATCTTGATCTTCTTCATAAACACACCACCCTATTTGGAATCACAAATGCTCGATTTCTTACAAAATCCTTACGGAAGTTAAACAAAAACCCCACGAAATATCAGTCCAGCCCACAGACACAAGATTAATAACCCCCGACTGGGGTTTGCGAATGCGTTCTGTTACGTCACTCGAGGATGAAAAAATCGGCTGTACAGGAATCAGACATAACGCACTGGCAAACCCTCTGGCCCGTTTATCGCCCCGCAAACAATGGGGGTTAAAAATCTCCCTTTGTCTGTGCGGCCTCTTGAAATATCCGTGCAGTTAACTATCCGAGGTTTATGTAAGAAATCCAGACCCGTGCAATCCGACGTTTTGCAATGAAACGTATTGACAATTTTGCTTTCGGCCAGCTTTACTGATCGTAAAAGGTATTTTTCAAAAACTTCGGCAGGGACCAGCTATGCAAGTACAAAAAATAGGAAAATACATTTACACACGTTTTTTAACAAGATGGCAAAATCAATATCAAACTTAAAGGATTTCCTTACTGCTCTGATTTCTCTCTCTTGAAGATTATTGCTACACGAATAGTCTGCATCGCGAAATGGGCACTTGATAACCGTACAATCATCAGCATATTGCACACAACCAATTAAACAATCTCTGCAAAATATAAAACACAATCACATGGAAAAAAACTCACCTAACGGACCTTACATATATATAAGTGCTTCCTGCACAGCAGGAAGTTTATCCCATTCCTAAGCTAATATTAAGTACCTATTAATAAGTTTCTGAGTACCATGAGTTTTCATAAAGAAAAGTGCTTACTTGCAAAACAAGCGAAATGGGCACTTGATAACCGTACAATCATCAGCATATTGCACACAACCAATTAAACAATCTCTGCAAAATATAAAAAACACAATCACATGAAACGAAACTGAGCTAACATTGAACATATCGAAGTGCTTCCTGCGCAGCAGGATGTTTATCCCATTCCTAAGCTAACATATTAAGTACCTATTAATAAGTTTCTGAGTACCATGAGTTTTCATAAAGAAAAGTGCTTACTTGCAAAACACATGAAGACAATCTCTCAAAACAACTCCATCACCGGCTAACAGGGGGGCAAAGCAAATGGGGCACTCGGAATCTTCAGAAGTTAAAATCAAGTCTTGTTTCTCCATTAGCTCCACCATTTTTAGGTATGAATTTACATTATCCTATGAAAACGATTAGACTTGGAATCACACCACTAAAACATCCGTTCATTTCAGCATGTTTCAGCATTTTTTTTCCGTTGGTGAAAGGATGTGCGCAGCTAATAACCTTTACTGACCTCTTTACTTTTCCCTTTAGACGGTGCCTCTGGGTACTGTTGAAGTACTGTTGGACGAAGAAGGGTAGGGTGCGACATGTGCAGTTGGAGTTGAAGTTGACACTTGCTTCGTTGAAAAAGGCTGCACATGTGCTATATTCGGAGTAGTAGTGGAACTAGAGCTACTAGGAGCTGCGATATTATTAACAATAGTAGATTGTGTTGGGGCTACAGTGGGTGAAGGTGAATTTGCTGTAATATATGATAACAAAACTGAACTACTGCGACTACTAGAGGAGTTTAACTTTCCATCATTTTCTGATGATTTCGCTTGTTGTGTAACAAAAGCAGATGGTCTAAGCAAACTTGTTCCTTTCTCATTAATTACTAGATCAGGTTTTACAGCGCTGGTGCTAGCAGTCGCAGCATTAAATGAAGCCGGTTTAATATTAGGAGGGCTAGTAGTCATAACCCCTGTGTTTCGCTAAAGGAAAGGGTAAAGTTGTTTGACAACCTCCCTCGACAACTTGTTGAGTTATTTCTGGAGTTGCTGAAGCATTCGAAGATGTTATAAGAGTTGGAGCTACAAGGTTTACAAGAACACTTTCCTGTGATGGTAGATCCTTTGAGTCGCACGGTGCCCCAGATGTGACTTGCTTGTTTGCAGCAGTTCGTGGAGCTGGTTTTGGTGCAGAAAGAGGTCTTTCTGGGGATTGAAGTTCCCTTTCAACTGATTGCTGCTTCTTCAACCCTCGAGGCATTGGCTTAGGAGCCAAAAATTCTTCGTGAATAAATTGAATGGGACTTCGAGAATTACCTGAGATATCTGAACTTTCTAATGGCTTGGTAGCACTTTCTTCGGCGGCAGCCGTTACAACCTGTGTTGCAATTACAGTTGTTAAAGGTTGTTCTACTTTTTCAGGAGCATTTTCCTTCACTTCATCAGGCTTTAGCTGGACAGTAGCTGGAACGTCAGATTTTATGTTATCCTTAGGTGGTCGATTTTCGTAGATATTCTTGTCAGCTTTAAGTAATCGCTGCTTAGCAGTTACTTCTTGGCTTCCAGAGCAAGCGCTAGCTTTCGTCTTGTCGGATCGTTCTGGCGGTTTCACATTTTCTGTTGGCGTTGGCAAAAGTACACCATTAAAACGATTTTCTTTTATGGGATCCTTTTCATTGTCACTCTTCGCTCCATCCTTTGTAAGCTTTTCGGTTGAGCTACTTGCACTAGCCAAGCGCTTTTCTTTGCTTGAGCTAGGAACAGGTTGAGGTTGAGTTTTCCCAGGCTTTCTGGGTGGCTTTGCATCCTTTGGGTCAACTTTCTTTTCCACCTCACTCACGTTGATGATCTTGGAGGATACTGGGGAAGGCTCTTTTATGGACCGATTAGGACTTGGAGTAGGAGCACCCGTCTTGCTAAATGTCAGCTCAGCCAAGTTTTTAAACTCAGCTAGCTTTTGCTGTAGAGAAAGTGTCAACACTGATGCTGCGTTTAGAGTTTCTGCATTTATTGCTTTTTGTTGCTGTGCTTGGTTTGCAGTGGTTTTAGTGCTGCTACCTTGTTGTTTTACGTTCTTCTGATTTGACTTCAATGAGCTTGGGTTAGAATTGGTTCTTTCAGGTGTTTTGGAATGTGCCTTGATAGGTGTACTGCTGCCCTTTTCTGATTTAGCTTGAACATGGGGTATAGGGCTACGACATGGTAGAGGTGGAGGAGCGCTTTCCTTATCACGATTATCACGCTTTTCTTCAATTTGCTTGGTGGTAGCTGCTACTACCCTGGAGCTCGTGGTCTGAGCGGATGAAGCATTCTTGGATGATGCTACTGATGTCGCATTATTTTTTTGATTGCTTACTGAGGAAGACGGCGAATTTACATTTGATTCGGAAACCACGGTCGCTGGTGGATCTAGAGATTTTCTGACTACACGTGGCGATTGACTAATTGGAGCTGGTTGTTCAACAATGTTAGGATTTGCCATTGAAAAATTGTTGTAGACATGACCCGAGTTTTCATTTAAGTTGGCATATGAAGGCATTATATTACGCTGAGTTGGACTCATTGAGTTTCTATCACTTTTGTTAATATTTTTAATCACAACGGATGTGGAGGCTACACTTGTAGAAGGAATATTATTACTAGCTTTGTTATCAATGGGAA